>MU376190.1:140200-296814 GCA_022495205.1 Hypoxylon sp. FL1150 | reverse complement strand
ATATTTTTATATATATAATATATATTATAATAATTTAATAATTATATTAATTTAATAATAATTATAATTTTATTAATTATAATATTTTTAATAATAAGTAATATTAAACGTACGGTATGGGTATGCGGAAATCTATTATGCGATATCCGGTTTGCGCATATTATACACCCCCATTAACACTTTTAGGTGTAAATTCGCAGCGATTCTGTTAGCGAAACTATTAGACCGACGCCTAATAGATTTGACTAATTGATAAATTATCAAAATTATTAATTATAATTATAAATATTTATATTTAAATAATTTAATTGATTTTTAAATCGTAAAATCAATTAAAATTATATTTAATAAAATAAAAAAAAATAAAAATTTTAAATTAAATTATATTTTTTTAAAAAGCTTAATTTTAATTTAAATTCAATTGTAATATATGCTTTTTAAATTAAAATATTAGTTTTAAAAAGTATTATATGATTATTTTAAAATTATTTAAAATTATTTTTCTTTTTTAAATAATTCGATTAATTTATATATTATAAAATTAAAAAAAATTATATTAAATTAATTAAAAAAAAGTAAAAATTTCAAATTAAATTATATTATTATAAAAAGCTTAGTTTTAATTTAAATTAAATTGAAAAACTATGATTTTAAAATTTAAATAATTTTAAATAAAACTTTTAGAATATTTAAATATTATATATTTAAATTGAATTTAAATTAGAATTAAACATTATATAATAATATAATTTAATTTAAAATTTTTGCTTTTTTTTAATTAATTTATTTTAATTTTAATTGATTTTACGATTTATAAATTAATTAAATTATTTAAATATAAATATTTATAATTAATGATTTTAATGAAAATTAAAATATATATTTAATTAACTAATTATACGGTTATATTAATAATTTTATTATATATTTATATAAATAAATATTAATGCGAAAATTAAAAAATATAATATATATCATTAAAATATCATATAATAAATTTTCGCATATTTATATCATATATTTAATATTATTTTTAATAATTATTATAATTAAAATTAATTATTATAATTAATTTTAATTATAATAATTAATTTATTATATTTATTATTATATTTTTAATTTTAATATAATTATTATTAAAATATAATATTTTTAAATAATAATAATATTAATTTTATTATAATAATTATAATTATATTAAATTTTAAAAAAAATTACTAAATTTAATTATTATATTAAAATTACGATATAATTATTATTACCATGTCAAAAAACCCCCCCTTCCCGCTAATATACCTATGCGTATAAGACATATACGCATGTAAAGAGGGCTGTTTGGGGTAGCAGATACTCCAGCCACAAATAACATGGTCCTATGGATATGACGATTCCAAAGTTAGATAGTCGGTGGCTTGATCGTCGCACAAACAGCAAACCCCCAGATTACCTATCCCTGCAACCTATTTTACATGGTAACGCTGTAGAGCGAATGATTACTGAACATCAACAGGGAAGTACGAAGTACCCACCCGATTATCGTCGAGCTTGTGAGACCCTTTTGAAATTTGACCATTTCGAAATTCGATCCCCAATCGCGCCGAAAAGACCGAGAAATCCATTTTTGTTAAGCAATCTTGCATATGCACTTGCGCATGTACTTTTGCACGTCATCCTACCCCAAAATAGCAATCTGGGAACTTCCGCAGCTTCGTACTATTCCGTACGAAAAGCCACACTTGTCACTTAGCTTAGGGACGACCCCTGAATGGTTCAAGTCGCAGCCTCATCTTACCACCGGCCCCCTGCACTCCCCGCAGCCACACTCCGTCTGTGCACTCTCCTCGCTACAGTCCCGTTGTCCGGGGTTCGCCAGCCGAAAGGAGATGCAAGGCACCCTCTCGGAATGCCGTCAGCCATCAGCAGCGACGAGTGGGATCTTCCCCGTCTGAAAGCCTCAATCGGCTTCGAGGTGAGGCTGCGGCGATTGGCATTTTGAGTGGTCACCAGCTAATAGGTCGCGTACCGCAGGATGACTATAATTACTTGTCACACCGCTTGCCATCTGATGATCAAGATACCGGTGAGATTTTCCGGTTATACGACGAAAAGTGAGGCTTCTCTAATTCTCGTTATCAGAGTTCTTCGATGTGAAATTCTATCCCTACGCGGATGCTACGCATGACCCCGTCTTTGCCGCTGTCAGCAAAAAGCACGTCGTTATCTATCGACTTACAAGCAAGGCGAACCCCCCTTACGAGCTCGTGCAGCTCTTCAGGGACGACGACGTAAGTTCGGCAAGGGCCTCGCGCTCAAGGCCGTCGTAACTAATGGCAAGTTAGAAAGAGGCTTTAAATTGTAGTTGCACTTGGACCAAGGATCCCGAAACTGAGATTCCCTATCTCTGTGTGGCCGGTAGAGATGCGAAAATTAAGGTCTACGATGTTGTACATGGCAAACTAGTTAAGGTCGGGTGGGAACTTACATCAGGCCACAACGCTATAGACTAACACGTTCATAGGTCCTCGTTGGCCATGGAGGAGTAAGTGTTAAGACTAACACTGGACTATCTAAAGCCCCGAACTAACATTCGCCGGAGGAAATCAACGATCTTGCCACTTGCCCGACAAACTTCTTACTGATCGCGTCCGCATCGGAAGATACCACCGTCAGGATATGGAGCCTTGATCCGGCGCACTCTAAACAACCATGTGTCTGTCTGCTTGCTGGAGAAGGCCATACTTCAGGGCTACTAACTGTAGTATGTGCCTGCCCCTTCTTATGCCTCGTTCAATTCTGACCGGCATTTTCTAGGCTTTTCACAATGGTGGTCGGTATGTCCTGTCTGCCGGTCACGACAACGTGATCTGCCTAGTGAGTAACTAAATTTCAACGATGGAATTGATATATTGGTATGCCTCACTGACACATAGCAGTGGACGCTCCCTAATTTACCAACTGAATCCAATGGCAAGAACCCTCCGAAACCTATCGTAATTCACTACCCTCACTTCTTCACCTCGGAGGTCCACAGCGGTATCGTAGATTGGTGAGTTGTCATTTTATTATAAGCGACTATAGAAAGCTGTCTAATAAGAGATTACAGCGTGGCTTTCTTCGGCGATCTCGTTCTTTCACGAGCTTGCCACGAGGATATCATAGTGCTATGGCGGATCGAGGGCTTTTCATCCCGTGATCCTCCGCCTGAGATCTCCGAGGCGCCCACTACCAGTGACACGGAACGTCTAACACGTTCGGCCTTCGCTCCCGCGACGGCATCAGCATGTCCGCCTCAGTACACACGTCTACTTGAGTTCTGGACGCCGCATTGCGGTCACCAGTTCTACCTCCGGTTCAAGCTCTTCCACGACAAGGACAAGCATCCGGTCCTGGCTTTCGGCAATGCGAAGTCCATGATCTTCTTCTGGGACCTTGCCCGTCTGGGAAGCTACTACGACTTCATCAGCGAAGTCCGAGACCCGAATCGCGATAAGTCCCAACCAATCAACCGCCCGGGGTGGCTGGCCCCGATTAACCATCGGCACAAGGGCGACACCGTCAGCAAGCTCAAGGACGCAGCCAGCGACCGGGAGTCAGTAACATCGGGACGCACGGGCAGCGTCGACGCCGAGATGCACGTGGATCCCAATACGAACTACTCGCCGGAGACGCTGGATTCGTGGGAGCTCAAGTACGACATGACGCGCGTGGAGGAGCCCATCAGAGCGCACGCACAGAGCAACATCACGGTTAAAGACTTTGTCGGGCGTCAGGTCGCGTGGAGCGCTGGGGGCGAGTGGTGCGTCGTCGTGGGCAGCAAAAACCTCGCCATCATCCTGCAGCGGTGGGCTAAGAAGGACTCGGCGGACGATAAGGAGAAGAAGCCGAGTCAGGATCGCTAGAGCTCAAGAAGAAGAAATGTCTAACGTGTATTTATTAATCTCTCTGCATCGACTAGTCGCTATGCGTTACTTTCACTAACCTAGAGAGTTTCAAGGCCGGTTAGTCACTCAAATAAACCCAAAAATTGAAATTAACCATCGGTCGTAATATGATCAGGTCGTAGACTTCTAGGGTAGTTGAAGATGTTGGGATTAGCTGAGATGAAGGAATGTGTATTTTGATAACTTGATAGAATAACAGCCTGATTACATCCTTATTGATTCCTCCTTATTACATTTCCTTATAACTTTCTTCCGCTCTCTCCCTTCTAACTATCCTGGAATTCACTACATAGAATGATATCCCCTCTCCCCCAAACAACCTATTGTCGACAATGGAGCACGTTTCCATCGAAGCCGCCTAGCTCGTAACTTCTTAGGAGATGCAGTAGGGAAGGCCGTCGATGTACTCGCACCAAGCGGCGGTGTCACAGTTTCCACCGTCCTGTAGGTACGTCGTAGTCAGCAACTGGGATAATAAGAGAGCAATATATCGGGGGTTTCCTTACAACGAAGAATCCATCCACGTTGCAGACCAGCCAGCCGGTGAAGTCGGGCTTGCAGATGTAGGTAGCAGGAGAGCACCGGAGAAACTCGATGTCGACATTGGTGTCGACAGTGGTGTCGACCTCGGTGGACTTGGTGGACTCGGTGTCAGCCGGCAGGGCTAGGGCAGCCGTAGCGAAGGCTAGGAGGGCGTAGAACTTCATTATGAAGATTGTTGCGAGTGAGGAGTGTTAGGTGTTATTTTAAAGGTATAGGTGGATGATAGCTTGACTGTTATGTTGATGGGGATGCTGATATCTAGGGACAAGAGGAAGCAACCCCTAGCCTTATATAACGAAAAATCTCGCAGCCGAACTCATGGCACATACTTCAAAGTGACCGCGTAGAAGCCGGCCATGGCTAACTCCCATCAAAGTTGACGGTGGTGGACATCCAGGTAACCCATCGAGATTTAGGAGGTTCAGGAGACATCACAAAAGCAAATCTCAGGGGGGATTACGTCCATTGACTCTCACACAGCACGGTGCCTGAAGTCTGTTTTCAGGAACGTCTCATCGATTAGGACTAGATCAGGCTCAGTTTGGGTATCCCATCATGCAGTCAGCAGCTTAAGATCAATCCCGATACTGAGATAATATCCCAATGAGAAGAAAGCGTCGAATTACCGCAAAGGAAAACTCAATCATGACGGATTGAACGTATTGTTGAGTGAATCTGACTTCCCTATCAAGTTCGCGATCTCTCCGTGCTGGTTGCCCGCGTATCTCACACGCAGAGCTTGGGCCCGCGTGGTGTTCACTCCCACATTCAGCCTTGCCAACTAAGCATCAAGGCTGCGACTGAGTAGATATTGACTTGACTGATTTAAAGTGTGTAGTAAGAAGGTACGCGTAGACGAGAGTTAGCTGTGGTGCCTGGTGAGCGTTACTGTGCACTTAAACTTTGCTCGCCATATGCCACTCGTAACTTTCCGCCGTCAGCATTGGCGGCCATTCGCACTCGGCAACCACTTTGACGGCAAAATTCGTATTTCATTACAGAGTGTGGTGCGGTTCCTAGAGGCTAAGCGTCCACGGGCGATGCCTATATCTTCTTCCCGCCTATCAGTCGTCCTCGGGGATGCCAACGTATACTCTATGTTTCGCGACTCCTACTAGAACCTGGCCAGGGAACAACATTAATCAGTTTCATCTATCGCTCTACCAGGCCTGACACTTACGGGCCGCTCCCGAAAATCCGGGGGTGTGAAGGCCAGTCCTTCACTCCGGTTGGTGATGGAACGCTCATCATCGATGCGCAGCGATTGCTATCTCCGGAATATTGTATGTCTATAATTGACGTCCAATGCATCCACGACGGCGAGATTTTGGCTTTCTGCACACACTTTTGCACGAGGGCATCATCTCCTATGCTTCTGGATACCAAACACAGCTCCGCAGTTCATGGTATATCGCCGTTATAGCATGCTTTTCCATGGTATCCTTGGTCGCTTGGCATTCGTAATAGTATGGCCTCCAGCTAAGTAATCAGAAGTTGAGCTCTTTTGGGTGGTTATGATCCGTGAACATGGTTTCTATTCCAGGTCGAGGTTCGACGCAGACTTCTCCAACAATCTGCAATAGAGCACGCCTTTCAGCATTGACTGTGAGCTCCTTTACATAGAAACCATATGAAACTGCTCATATTCCTTGTGAAAAATAGGTCTTATCAGCCGCTTTTCGACCTGCTTATATTGTCCTGAAGAAGAACCTCGATTGGAGGGCTGCTGACAAGGGTCCATACGTTACCCCGTGTTTTGCGCATATTCATGTAATTATTTTACTTTATCGGGAGTAGATATAATCCAATGCACTTCTGGATTCTAAAGTGTGAGTTCGGGGATTTATCTATAAGGTACCTAAGCTACACATGGAAATGAGAATGACATGGACTCTGATCCTCTACTTGACGCCCAGCTATATAAATTTGAGCAATGTCCAAACATCCCAATCACCGCATGATCAGAAATGTTGTGGGGCTTGTGGTTTAGTGGTACAATACTCCCTTAGCATGGGAGTGGTCCGGGGTTCGATTCCCCGCGAGTCCATCTCTGGAGGTTAGATTCCTCCTGTGCCATTTCTTTTGGTTTTTTACTGGTTTAGTCAAGGCCACGACTGTTATAGTAAAAAGTGCTCTCATTCGCGATAGTTGTTGCTAATTGTTTGAATCAATGCATTAGGTTAAGTATGATGCATCGCCCCTTCGGCCCAGTGCTACTGCTTCTGAGAGTTACTGGTTAATCTTAGAGAAGCATAGGGAATATTAAATGGAAAACCGTGCGACTAGACTGCGGCTATTTACTGCTAAGCCCTAAGATATCATGATACGGATGTGGATGAATCATGTAGTTCACATTTTCCTACCTACCTGACCTACTAACTTGGTATGGGATGATCGAGATTCAAGCACCTACCTGGTATTTCCTATGCGCAAATGGGTAACTTGTTGAGCGAGTTACCTAAATATGATGTTATGCTATGTAGAGATTCTAGGCTCGTTGCCTCTTGATAATGAGGGCCTAATGATTGACGCGCTTAAATGGTCAATTTCTGGTAGTCATACAGACACCAATACTATGCGGTATAAATTTCGCAATGTTGATTCCAATGTTCGCCGGTAATTTTCTGCTTACCAGACACTCTACGATGACGATAAAAATAGGAACTTAAATCCAGCTACAAGACAGGTATTGTCGCCAGTGCAATCGCGCGGCAAAGAGACATCGAGGGCGTCTAATAACAGAAATAGGAAGTTCCTGAGTTTGGCTCTTGTTTCAAGTTTCAAGTGGCTGAGCCCTGCTGGAGCTGACAGCCAATAAAACCCCGTTGTTTTAGCAGCTAAGACCCCTGAACCCCTACATACCCCTGAAAATCCTTTCAGTCGACGGTCATCGTGGGGCTTTCTCGACGACATGTCCTTCCCTTTCCATGCGCGACCCGAGGCTAGTGTCTAGATCTGCGCAAACCCAGATCATCTAAACCCAGATCATCAACGTTACTTGACCTGGATGATGGGTAAAAGAACGTTGTATGAAGCGGAGTATACCGCTAGCAAGACAGATCGTCCGATCGCTCTGGTTCCCTCTTGCGTAGAACTGGGGGCCCTCTCAGCCAACCAAGACTTGAAACCAGGCCAACTTTTCTAGTTCCTGTGGCTGTCAGCGTGTAGTATGTTGATGCTTTTTGCAGATACCAATTAACTCGATACGGCATGCAGTAGTAACCTAACTATTCTTTGTAAACATGTGGACCGTTTAGAGGCTTTGGATAAAAGCTCCCTTGTCCCTCGCTTACCTATGACAATGGACTGACGAGATGACTTTGTCCAAGTCACACTTTCTTTGCTGTCTGTCAACCGTCAACTAGCGTTGATTGTTCCTTCCATTCGCTGTCTGCTCACAATCCTTGCGGGAGCCTATTGTTCGATTTGTTACGATATTTGCAGGTCTCTTGTCACTCATTATCTCCAACCTAGAAGACGCCACCTTCACCACCGCTTCCTACAACCAATCTTGGACTTCTTTCGCTTCTTTTGCCCTCTCAGGTGTTTTCTTTACTGAATTGAATTTCTGTGTTTATAATTCACAGATCGTACCCGAGTACGAAAAATTGGAGAAATTTGGATATTTCAACACGAGTTCGCTGCGCGATTCTATTCTCTTTTTAAGCCACCACACATCACCACACCAACATCAACATGTATATGAAATCTGTTCGTGCTGCTGCGCTGGCGGCCGCATTTACGTCGCCAAAAGACATCGACATCAATGACTCAAGTAAGCCTTCGTCCCCTAGATGCTTACCAGGTAGGTATCTTCTAGAAAACCTGTACTAATCCATGGACAGCATCCATACGCAGCGTAGCTAGTACGCTCGCTTACGGTACGATGGCCTGGTACTCTGGAAATGTGACAGATACACCAGAGGTATGGAATACGATCCCTCCTTGATTTTGTGTTGCCTGTGTTAGCTAACATATTCCCTCTTAGACCATTGCCGTCTTCCCATCACCATACTGTATGACTTGACACCCACCCCATTCCTGCCACATCGACTTCTGCTAACCTGAACAACAGATTGGTGGCAAGCAGGTGCTGCATGGGGTGCAATGCTTGATTATTCGCATTACACAGGCGATACCAGTTATGACGATGTAATTACGCAAGCACTACTCTCACAAGTCGGCCCCAAGTTTGATTTCATGGTGCCGCTACACTACGGATCGGAAGGGAATGACGATCAAGCATTCTGGTCCTTTGCCATCCTCGAGGCTGCCGAGCGAAACTTTCCGCAGCCCGACGACACGATTCCTCCGTGGCTTGACATAGCATCTAACATCTGGAATTCGATGGTTGTGAGATGGAACACGTCGAGCTGTGGCGGTGGACTTGCCTGGCAGATTTTCGAGTCGAACCCCAACGGCATGCACTACAAGAACAGCGTTTCCAACGGCGGCTTCTTCCAGATGTCGGCACGTCTTGCACGAGCGACCGGAAACGACACGTACCTCCAATGGGCGGAGAAGGTGTGGGACTGGTCTGAGAAAGTTGGTTTCGTGGATGGAAACTACAACGTTTACGATGGAGCCGACAGTACGGATAACTGCGCCGAAGTTAACAAGCTTTCGTTTTCGTACGCGCAGGGTATTTACATGTACGGCGCTGCTGTTCTGTACAACCACACCAACGGCGACAAGACGTGGGAAAATCGCACATCTGGTCTGCTGAAGGCAGCGGACTCATACTTCAGCCCTTACCCGAACGCGACGAACATCATGTATGAACATGCGTGCGAGCCTTACGAAGTCTGTAATACCGATATGAAATCGTTCAAGGGCTACCTGTCACGCTTCATGTGGGCAACAACACGGATGATGCCCTCTACGCTTCCCCGTGTTCAGACCTTGCTGAATGCCTCCGCTATTGCAGCGAGCAAGGCTTGCTCCGGAGGGAACAACGGTACGGTATGCGGGCAAAAGTGGTATGTCGGAGGATTCGATGGAGTGTCGGGGCTTGGCCAGCAGATGACGGCGTTGGAAACAGTTCAGGGTCTTCTCGCCCAGGAAGCTTCCCCACCCTTCAAGGCCGGCGAGATCAAGCATGTTAAGGGCAGCAATGATACCGACGGTTCATCAGCGACCACGAACCCCGCCGCCACATCAGCGACGCCTACGCCCACTAGACGATCCAACTCTGTGGGAAGCATATATGTTGATTGGAGATGGACGTTTCTGACGTTGACTTCAGCTTTGGTTCTGGGCTTCGCGTGACGGATTTACTTTGGGCATGGCATAAAAAAAGGAGTTGGTGTTTGGATTTATTCTTCTTCTCTTCTTCACTGCTTCACTGAAGCGTTTCTTGTTCCTTGAAGATACCGAGGTATGGATACCTCTTAGGGCAACCTATAATTCGTACGGCACAATACCTCTTTAAGCTGAGGACGATGTGTAACAGGCACTCGGATTCTCCTAAGGGAATTTTAATATATGTAGTGCTTCTATTGATTGATGATCGTTCCTAAATACCTGAAATATAGTACCTAGTACCTAGGTTAAGATATAGAGTAGCGTTATTCTACTTATGTACCTACCCCAGACTATACATGCATATAGACGGTATCGTAGCCCCGCCTAATGACTCAATTGAAGTTTTCCTTAACTTGCCTCCGATCGGACACCAGGCTTTAATAGGTATGTGAGTGACGATGCTAGCAAGCGACGGCCCTTGTAGCATTCCAATAACTCACTATTATCCTGAATAATAAAAAGAATTGGTCTATACAAAACAGCCAGCATCTGATCCTGTTGGAAGATATAAACGCATCAGGTATTGCAGGGTAGTAACGTGGCTGTTGCTGGATGTCATCTGGCTTCATCATGTCGCCCTTCAATCTCGAGACGTGTGCAAGGGCCAATATCTTGGCCCTTGAGCCATACCGGTGCGCGCGAGAGTAAGACCCAGATATAATTCCCCATGCGATGATAATCAGTTACTCTAACATTCTATAGTGACTATAAGGATGATGGCACAAATATCCTTCTGGACGCCAACGAAAACGCCTGCGGGCCTTCGTTGACGCCGTCCGCCGTGGAAGCGGCGTCGACGGGCTCCGGAGTTGAGATCGACTTCCTAGGCCTTCACAGATACCCAGACCCCCACCAGCGGGATCTCAAGCAGCTGCTGTGCAACCTGCGCAACACTCACGTCCACACGGACAAATCCATCACGCCCGACAATCTCTTCGTCGGCGTCGGTAGCGACGAGGCCATCGACGCGCTGCTGCGATGCTTCTGCGTGCCGGGTAAGGATCGCATCCTAGTGTGCCCTCCAACCTATGGTATGTACTCGGTGTCGGCGCAAGTAAACGACGTCGGCCTCGTCAAGGTGCCGCTGCTGCCGGCGCCGAAATTCGGCCTGGACGTAGCGAAGATCCAGGATGCGCTGTCGACCGAGCAAAACGTGAAGATGGCCTACTTCTGCTCGCCCGGAAACCCCACGGGCTCGGTGCTAGCCAAGGACGACATCAAGCGGATCCTGGAGCACCGGACGTGGAACGGCATCGTGGTGGTCGACGAGGCGTACGTCGACTTCGCGCCCGAGGGTGCCTCCCTCGCCGAGTGGGTGGCCGAGTGGCCGAATCTCGTCGTCATGCAGACGCTCTCCAAGGCCTTCGGCATGGCGGGCATCCGGCTAGGCGCGGCCTTCGCGGCGGCGCCCGTCGCCCGCCTGCTCAACAGCCTCAAGGCGCCGTACAACATTTCCAGCCCGACCAGCGCGCTCGCCTCGTACGTCGTGTCGGACGCGGGGCTTGCCGTCATGCGCAAGAACAAGGAGCGCCTCGTGCGCCAGCGCGAGAGGCTGCTACAGGAGCTACCCAAGATCAAGGGAGTCGGCCGCCTGCGCGGCGGCACCGAGAGTAACTTCTTGCTGTTCGAGATGCTGAACGCGGAGGGCAAGCCTGATAACACGGTCGCCCTGGCGGTGTACGAGACCCTGGCAGAAAATAGGGGCGTCGTCGTACGGTTTAGGGGTAAGGAGCACGGGTGTCTGGGCTGCCTGAGGATTACGGTCGGCACGGAAGAGGAGGTCACGAGGTTCTTACAGGCGATAGAGCAGGTGCTCGCGGATGTTAATGGAAGCAAAGCCAAGGCGCCGGCCGATGAGGCTAAGAGGGAGGCTGAGGCGAACCGTGTGGTAGCATAGGGGGGCTTGGGGGGGTTTCAACTATAAAAGACCTGGCGGGTAGACATACTAGACGAAGCATATAGAATCATACTGAAATATTTGCTAATCGCGTTGATCTAGAATAGACTTTGAGCATCTGCCTTGGTATTGACATGTAGGTATGATATGAAGGTGATTCGTGAGTTAAGATAAATTGAAGTTAAGGGGAGGGTGTTCAACTCTTCGAGTTATATATGTATAATTACATATCATGTATGAGAAAGGGGTGGAGCTATCAAAAGTTATACTTGGCTATTTGCATATATCGACGTAATTCTTCACCTATCGCTGGCTTTCTACAAAAACAAAATATTCTGACGAATTTATACGACGTCGCTGGAATAATATTTCGTAATTCAGAATTCTATCAAGTTTGAGGCAAACTATCTGAAGGTCGAAAGAGGCCCCTTTATTCCAATACTTCGGGACCTGTGAGAGGGTGACTCACAATGAAAATTGAGGAAATTACAGACGAGGTTGCCGAGCGCCTCAAGATCTCACAGGCGGAAGGGAGCAGCTCCCCGCCGCAAGAAGAAGAACACGCACAGCCAGCGCCGCAGGATGCGCCGTCAACCGCCTCAGCAGCCATGCTTCCCGAGCTGTCTCCGGGTCGGGCTATGACCAGCAAGAAAACAGTGGACGAAGTGGTGGCGGAGTTGAAGAAGACGCCCTTCTTCATGACGGAGCTGGAAGAAAACGACGACACCGAGGCGTTCAAGGCGCTCGCTTACGAGGGCACGCCCTTCGAGGTGGCGTCCGACTTCAAGGACCAAGGCAACGAGTGCTTCCGCACCAAGCGCTGGGCCGACGCCAAGGAGTTCTACACGAAGGGCGTGCTGGTGCTGGCGGCCGAGGAGCGCAAGCGCGCGAGGGGCGAACCCAGTCCAGAAGAGACGGAGGAGGATGCCAAGAGCCAGAGAGGCGTGCTCGAGTCGCTGTACGTCAACCGCGCCGCGTGCCACCTCGAGCTCAAGAACTACCGCAGCTGCTGGCTCGACTGCGCGGCCGCGCTGCGCCTCAACGATACCAACCTCAAGGCGTATTACCGGTCCTCGAGAGCGTTCCTGGCCGTGGGCCGCATCGAAGAAGCCGACGACGCGTGCGCGCGGGGACTTGCGCTCGATGAGAATAATGGCCCTCTGAAGGCGGTGGCGCGAGATATCGTCAAGCGGGCCGAGGAGGTAGCTGCGAAGCAGAAGAAAGAAAATGAGCGGCTGATGCGCGAGAAGCGACGGGAGATGCTAATCAAGGCGGCCCTTAAAGCGCGGAATATCAAGACGAGGACGACGGCGCAGCCGCCCGAGATGGAGGATGCCAAGCTGCAGCTGGTGCCGGACCCGGATGACCCGCGCAGTACGCTGAGCTTTCCCGCTGTGCTGCTGTATCCGGTGCATCTTCAGTCGGACTTCATCAAGGCCTTCAACGAGACCGATACGCTAGCCGATCATCTGGCTTACGTGTTTCCGCTCCCGTGGGATGTGGCCCGCGAGTACACGCCCGCCGGCGTTGAATGCTACATGGAAACGCTGGCTGGAGGTCTCGTCAAGGTCGGCCGGAAGGCACCCCTGCTCAAGACGTTGTCCTCCGCCAACGTCGAGGTCGTTGACGAGGTCGTGAGGTTCTTCGTGCTGCCTAAGGATAAGGCGGCCGCATGGGTGCAAGAGTTCAAGACCAAGAAGGCCGCGGAAAAGGGACTAACTACGTAGGAAATCTACAGATCATCAATGACAAAAAGGAAAAAAAAACACAAAAAAAACAAGAGCAATGAGTCACTAGATAGAATGTTTTCTACACACGTGAGGCGATGACAAGGCATCACTTTTGTTGCATTCGCTATGACTATGACGATACCGCAGGCAGGTAGGTAGGTAAAAAAAAGGTGACGAAGAAAGCCTGCTTATCCAACCTAGGTAGGTAAAAACCCCATAGACTGCCGCTCCGACCCAATCTCGATCCTGATGATGAACGCCGACTCCTCCCTTTCCCGTCATCCCAAGATAATCAAACGGGTCGCCTCCCAGGCTTTTGAAGAGTTCGTCCAAAATCCATCTATCCCCGAGTATCTACCTAAAGCAAAGAAAAAAGAAAAAGCGAAAGCGAAAGCTACCTCCTATCTAGGTAGTTTAGGTACTTAACTATCATTGAAAATGATCCAAGTTAAAACGACTGATATCTATCTTCTCTCTTTCTTTCTCTCGCTTTCCTGTGCCGCCTCTACATGGAGTTCGCCCTGATCCTCTTGATCCTCGGAAACTCGCCGTCGCAAGGCGAATTCGTCTCCGACACCACGGCCGCCGCCGCAGGGGGCTTGCTCTTGGTGCCGCACCGGAAGTCCCTAACGCTGAGGTTCATCAAGAGCAGCGCCGCATTCTTGTCCGCCCCGGGGATGGGCGTGTCGCATCCCGGCGGCTTGTCGTGGGCGATGCTGCCGCCGCGTAGGGCAGGCGTGTTTGTAGCAGTGGACGTTGCTGTCGTCGTTGCTGTCGACGTCGACGATTTGTTTCTATTGGCTGGTAACTCGATGCAATGACGGCCGCCTATCCTGTCACTCTCGTACTCGGACTCGCGTTCCTCCGCTTCTATTTGCTCGGCGGATCGCTTGGTCCCTCCCCGCCCTGGTGGCCTATAGTATTGAGTGGGATGATGATTGTGGTGGTGGTGGTGGTGATGTCGTGGAGAGGGTTGGTAAGGAGGTAAGTGGTCTGCTGTGGTGAACCGCGGGACGGCGCTGAGCCAGGGGCTTGGTCCGGGAGCCTCGCTGTAGGGGGGCGGTGGCGGCGGTGGCGGCGGTACGTTCGCCGGCGTCCAGCCGCTCGATGCGTATCGGGGAGGGGCGCCAAGCGGTGGTGGATGAGGATGAGGAGGCGGGATGGAAGAGAAGTATCGATCCCGAGGTGCCATACTTCTATGCTCTGCGGTTACCCTATGCTCCGCAGCGACCGGGGACAGGTCGCTGTCCGTGTCGGTGGCGTACGGGCTGTCGTAGCCGGCATGGCTGACAATTGTCTTTCGGACCGGGTGATGTCGATGGGTGTTGCTCATGTGTTTAGGGCTGTCAACGTAGGAGTTTCTATACATGGGTCTCCGATCCCGCGGCGGGCTTAATCTTCCACTACCCGAAGACGTGATGGCATTGCTATACACCCTGCGGAAGTGCTCTGCGTCTCTGGTACACCGGTGCACTATCTCGGGATCTATGACCATGCGGCCGTAATCTGGCGACTCCGAAGGCGTGCAGAGGGAAGGAAAATCGGGCCCGAAAATAGGTATCAGGGCGCCCGCGATGTGATGGCAAAACGTTGCGCATACAGCTTTGGCACACTGGAAGGGCATCCAATAGCCTTTTGATGAAATCGCGTCAGTTTTATTAACGAGCGAAGAAAAAAAGGGGGGAGATCATCAACACAACTTAAAGCCACAATACTCACCTTGAGCCATAATAGAACCGCCCGTAATACTATGCGTGATCTCCTTAAGCCCGGGGTTCAGGTTTAGCATTTTGGCCGGAGTTGTCTACAAAGCTTAGTAAGCCCTCCGGTTCGCTTCTATTGTCTTTGAGGACGGGGCCGAACTGACCTTGGGGTATTTACAACACTTAAAGAAAGGAGTCATGCGGACGAGACCGACATTGTAGTCCCACATGATTGTATAATCGGTCTCGTCTCCAGGTATTTTGAAGTCATACTGGAAGACTGCGTTTGGGTTAATAAATGTGGCCATCCTATTTTTGGGGGTATCATGTCTTTTGATTGAGAAAAAAATTGTATAGTTATTCTTGTTGTTTTTATTACCTTCGAAGCTTTCTCTGCCGGTCTTCTCAAAGAAGTCCTTCTTCCCGCTATTGTAGGGGATGTGCCGGGCGTGGTGCTGTATGATCCCGAGTCGGTGGACGCGGAACTTCCGAACCAGGCGCTGCGAGGCCTCATCTAACCTCTCGTGGGGCAGGAAGTTGATGGCCCCCTTCGGCCTGCCGGCGGGAAGGAGCGCTGCGCTCTTCGGGATCTTCTGTTTCGGCATCGTGGGCTCCGGAAGACCCGACTCGTCCGGTATTGAAGTCGTTGGGGACGACGACGAGGCTGGGCTTGGGGGAAACCGGTTGATTGGTGGCCCTGAAGGGTCAGGGTTAAGAAGAGAGGACAGGGACAGCATGGCGGTGAGTGGTGGTAGTGGGGGCAGGAATGTCTCGAATGCGGATGGAGTACTGATGCAAGCAAAGTTGCGGAAGGCTGTCTACGGAAAGAGGTCCGGAGGAGAGAATTAGGTAGATAAACTCAAGACAGGCAGCGCTTGTATCGGCAGAACAGAAAGGAGGGTGAGGAAACCAAGTCCTTTTGAGTTTGGCAAACAGAACGAACTCTTGAAGCACGCCCTCGCGAGACGGCGAGCCCATGCTGGTACAAGGGGACCGAGATTGCTTCCTTTCTTGACTGTACCCAGTCATGCAGCCGTCTGCATAGCACTTGAGCGGTGTCCAGTGCTGCCTTGTTGATCGTGGTATTCGGTGCAGCTTTCTTTGTTAGAGATGTCTTGGAATCGACCTGTGAGAGCAGAGGAGGTCGTTTGTGTACCGCCCACCGCTATTTAAGAGCTATCGAGTTCAGAGCTACGAAAGTGATAGGTGACGAGAGAGAGAGAGAGAGAGAGATGTCAAGGGAGGGCAAGCCAGGGAAACGGCCGAAGCAGCCCTAAGCTAACTAGACTGTCTATCTTAAAATGAGGGACGTCGGATCCGGAAGGATTGAAAAAAAATGGAGGCGAAAGGGGCACCGCTAGGCCGGCAGAGCAACCTTTCTCACGGAGCGTTTCGGAAGGAGGAAACCCCCAAAACCGCCAAACGATACGTTCGATTCCGGCAGACTTGCCGACGAGACGGTCCCAAGCAATAACTAGGATGTATCACGTCGATCCGTGTATTCCTGGACAGCATCGAGGTAAGGTTGGTTTCATCACATCTCACCAGTCCAGACGCTGGCCCGAAAGGGGTGATCACAGGCGACCGCATGACGCAGAGGGTCTGTCGCTAGAGACAGCAAATGAGTTTGACACAGCAAATACTTTACGACGGACAGCCCAAACAGGGACCGGGATTGTTTGAAAATGGATGGGAGGGTCTTGACAGAAAGCAACATCACGGAAGGCTGCATATAGTGCCGTCCAAGTTGCTAGGCTAGGCGGTTTCTCAAGACGGTAGAACAAAGAAAAGGACCAGCGTTAAGCATATTAGATCCTAGACAACGATTGCTAGACTCGACACACGTGTACCCAGTGCCTCCCATTTTGTAAGGGGGTACGCCCAGGAAGGAAGGCAGGCTCACTCCGTAACCTTCCACCCCAGCTAATTCCTCGCTGTTCTTCCACACTTGAGACAGAGAGTGAGGAAAAAGGTCTTGGGCTTGACCGCCGCGAAGGCGACTCATTTCGGTGGAGAGAATCCTGTACCTATCCGGGAAACACGTAGGTCCTCTTTCTCCCGGTTCAAAGAAACCTACAAGTATTTCGAGAAGCATCAAAAGCACCCCAAGGACCCTCCCGTCGGCAACGAGTGTTGCGATTGCGGAAACTGTAATTGTTATCACACTCAGCCCCATCATTGCGTTAGAGCCACGCTGCGTAGGTAAGAAAATATGATACGTCGGAGGGCAACACAGAGATGGGGTCATACCAAGGTAAATCTGAAGGAACCTTCACCTAGAAAGATGTACGGTGAGTTGCGCTAACGAACGAACCAGCGCCCAACCTCTCTTACTATTATGGACATCTTCGCACCCGCAGCTAACTCGCACGCAGCGTGGGCTGTGGAGGTGAGAGGTGACAGTTGGTCCAGCATGTGGAGTCGGGGAGACAATAGATGGGAAACTATGGCTTAACTATTGTGATTTGTATTTCCTCGCCCATAAAGAGGTCACAAAGTATCTATTGACGATCTCCTCGGCCTGGGAATCCTCCTAGAATGAGAAGAAGCTGGATGGGCGGTACTCTGCCTCCGTGGGACATCTAAGCTTCGAGTCATCGCCCACCCCTGGCTTGTCTCTCAGGAAGTTGTGGTTCTAACGACACAAAAAAAATGCAGCCAGCCGTGATGACACCACCAAGCAAATTGCAATACCACAAATGAATGCTAAACAAACAGGAAGGGTAGGCGGATAAAGCAACAGACTGTAAGTATAAGTCGAGCTGTGAAAGCGAAATAAGAAATAGCTAGGTATATTGCGATGGAAAATTAACCCCTTGCCCAGGGTTCTTTTCTAGAACAACCACTTGACTGGTACCGAGCTCTCATGGTATGATTCCACGAGAGGTCATGTCAGGCATGGAATGCCCCACACGTTCCGGAAGACGGGAGCGTGGAAAGGATATCCTGGCTACAGTGACGAATGCTCTGAATAGACGCGGAAGAAAGAACCGGCGGCAGCAGAAGGCTGATGGCATGAGCTTATAACGATCCGGCCTCGTCGGGCCACTTGCCTCTTTCCTTCATTTCCTGAAGCAGCCAAGCGGGAGCCTCACCACGGCCACTTTCGGTAAGATGGAAGAGTTTCAGAGGTGATTGTCACGCCCTCTGTCGTCGTACAGCGTCTATGGGCGACAGGTGACAGGCCTGGGCGATTCCCATGCGCGGTGCGACTTCCAATGCAACAGAAGCCACGGAGACTTACAGTCGACTTCGGGAAATTTTGCGTCTCTTTGCATGGCTAGGAAACATTGATAAACAGGTCACACAGCCGCATGCGCTACGGAGAATTACGAGAGGCGTTGGTCACTGGCATGCCCATGTGTTTCGGTAGGACGAAGGTGGTCAAGAAGGGGAGGGCCCCCTAGGTTTTTACATAAAGAAAAGGATACCGGGTATCGAATTTAGGTAGGTACGGTTGATATAAGCTACCTGCAGCAGTATACCACCTCTGAATGGCTTGATGCTACGCCGGTCATGAAGGCATAGGGCATAGGGCGATTGAATGCATGAGATTAGGACCAAACAGCCAACTGGACAGCAGCAAAATAGCGGAGAGGTAGCAATATGTTCAAGCTGAACTTGACACATTTCTGACATTAGTATCAAGCATTCAAAATGGATATCAAGATTGTAGGTAGGCCTACCTCGGTACCTACTCTAGGCTGTCTACCTGAAGTAGAAGTAGAAATCATAGAGAGTAGAGCTCCCACATCATTGGCGTTCTACGCGTTTGAACCGAACGCCACGTGGCTTGTTACCTGTGGCTCATATCCCGCCACGACACTCCACTACCTGAGGACCTATACCGACCTTGAACCCGACCTTTAACCGCCCCAAAACACGATCAGCCAGATCAGCCCCACCTATCGCTCCTGTCGATAGGACGCGAACCTTGCTCGTTATAGGAGGTAGTAATATAATAAATTGTTTACATGCAACACAACAAACAGGACTGCTTGCCGCTGCTGCTTCCTTGCACACACACACTCCCTTCCCCTCGCAACCAAGAAGAAGAAAACTCGCAAAAGCCCTGTGACTAATCCCGTGTCCAATATCCGACGCGTTTCTTTTCTTACCCTCATGAAAATCTTAAGCAGTTCTGGTCAATTGCGACGTTCGTTACATCCGTTGACTACATTCACTATCAATTCCCGGTTCCTCGGAATCACAAATTCATTTCTAATCTGCACGCCGCGTGTGAGCGTGAATCTCAACGCGCCGCACCACACACAACCACAATGGATTCAGAGATCATGGAGGACTCGGCCTTTGACGACTTCGACAACGACTCCGATGCCTTCTCTCCCGAGCCGGTATGCAATAATGTCCTTGTCTCCTATTTCAAACCAAACACTTACTCATACTTGTAATCCATCTGCAGTACTAATCTTGTGCTCTCACAGAAACCCAAGGCAAAGCCCGCCCCCAAGAAAGCTGCCTCCAAACCGGCAGCCAAGGCTACATCCAAGAAGATGGTCCAGACAACCTTGAAGGCGAGCAAGGCCGTCCCTAAGAAGCGCTCCAAGCCCGAGAGCGATGACGACGATGACGATAACGACGTGTCTGGCTTCTCCAACACCCCGCCCAGCGCCAAGAAGCAAAAGAAGGCTCCCGCCGTCAAAAAGTCCAGCGGCCCACCCTTGGGCGAGATTGAGAATGATAGTATGGCGCTCGATGACCCGAAGCCAACGAAGAAGAAGACCGCCACGGAGACGTATCAGAAGTTGACTCAGCTGGAGCACATCATCAAGCGTCCCGATACATACATCGGTTCCGTCGAACGCACGGAGCAGCAGATGTGGGTTTTCAACAAGGACACCGAGCAGATGGAACTGCGACCCAAAGTCGGCTTCGTACCTGGTCTATACAAGATCTTTGACGAAATTCTTGTCAACGCCGCAGACAACAAGCAGCGAGATCCGAGCATGAACCACATGAAGGTTACTATAAACCGTGAAGAAGGCCAGATCACCGTCGAAAACAACGGTAAAGGTATCCCGGTAGAAATGCACGAGAAGGAGAAGGTGTACATCCCGGAAATGGTCTTCGGTCACCTCCTTGCCGGTTCCAACTTCGATGATGAAGAGAAGAAAACTGTCGGCGGTCGTAACGGTTATGGTGCCAAGCTTTGCAATGTCTTCAGTACCGAGTTTACCCTCGAGTGTCAGGACTCGAAGAACGGTAAGAGATATAAGCAGACTTGGCAAGATAACATGGGCAAGATGAACAAGGCAAAGATCACGAGTAGCAAGTCTGCCGACTTTGTCCGTGTTACCTTCAAACCCGATTGGGACCGTTTCGGTATGCCGAATGGTATCGACGATGACCTCGAGTCGTTGCTTTATCGACGAGTCTACGATATGGCCGGTACTGTTCGTGGTATCAAGGTCTATCTCAACGACAAGCACATCAAGTTGGACTTCAAGAAGTACTGCGAAATGTACGCAAAGGCCATCGCTAAAGAGCGGGGCGCTGAAGAAGGTAGCGAACCCGCTAACACCACTGTCATCATCGATGACAACAAGAGCCATCCGCGATGGGAGATCGGTTTTGCCGTCTCGGATGGCTCATTCCAGCAGGTCTCTTTCGTAAACTCGATCGCTACTACAACAGGTGGTACTCATGTGAATTACATCGCGGACCAGATCTGCGACTCCCTTCTGAAGGCACTGAACAAGAAGAAGAAGGGCCATTCGCTTAAGTCAAATCACATCCGCAATCACATCTTCATCTTCATCAACTGCCTGATCGATAATCCAGCCTTCAATTCGCAGACCAAGGAGCAAATGACAACCAAGGTTTCCCAATTCGGAACCAAGTGCGCCCTGACAGACAATTTTCTCAAGAAGATTGGCCAGACGGACGCAATCAATAACATCATCCAGTTCGCGGAGGCAAAGGCTGATAAGATGCTCGCCAAGAGTGACGGTAATAAGCGATCCAGAATCAGCAACGCTAAGCTTGTCGATGCCAATCTGGCTGGTACTAAACACGGTCATGAGTGTACCTTGATATTGACTGAAGGTGACTCAGCCAAGAGTTTGGCTGTCGCCGGCCGCGCCATCTTGGATCCTGATCGCATTGGTGTTTTCCCTCTTCGAGGTAAGATGCTCAATGTTCGCGATGCTTCAATTGACCAGATCATGAAGAATCAAGAAATCCAGAACATCAAGCAGTTTCTTGGACTGAAGCACAAGACGGTCTATACCGATACAAAATCTCTTCGATATGGGCACTTGATGATCATGGCCGATCAGGATCACGACGGTAGTCATATCAAAGGCCTCCTGATCAACTTCCTTCAGGTCCAATACCCTTCACTTCTTAAGATTCCCGACTTCTTCCAAGAGTTCATCACACCTATCGTGAAGGTCTGGCAAGGGTCGAACCCCAAGAAGCCGCTGAGGCTGAAGTCATTCTTTACCCAGCCTCAGTATGAGGAATGGAAAGAGTCGCACAAAGCTGAACTAAAACGATGGGAATCAAAGTACTACAAGGGATTGGGTACCAGCTCCAACGAGGACGCCCAAGTCTACTTCAATGATCTTGATAACCACTTGAAACAGTTCACTGTGATGCAGCCGCAAGAGGCTGACCTCTTTGAGCTTGCTTTCTCGAAGAAGAAGGCAGATGCTCGTAAAGAGTGGCTTGGCAACTTTGTGCCAGGAACTTACCTCGATCACTCGACCAAACAAGTCAGCTATAATGACTTTGTCAACAAGGAGTTGATTTTGTTTAGCATGGCTGACAATATGCGATCTATTCCTTCGGTCGTCGACGGTCTGAAGCCGGGTCAACGAAAGGTCATCTACGCTTGCCTCAAGCGGAATCTAATCAAGGACAAGAAGGTTATTGAATTGGCTGGCTACGTGTCCGAACAGACAGCGTACCACCACGGTGAAATTTCTCTGCAACAGACTATCATCGGTCTGGCGCAGAATTTCGTCGGCTCCAATAACGTGAACTGTCTCGAGCCCAGCGGAAACTTCGGTTCCCGACTTGCAGGTGGTTCGGATTCCGCCAGTGCTCGATATATCCACACTCGTCTCTCTCCATTCGCCCGACGTGTGTTCTCGCCCCTGGACGAGCCTAATCTAGATGTGCAACTAGAGGATGGCAAGAGAATCGAGCCGAGGGTGTACGTACCCGTCATTCCCATGGTCTTGGTGAATGGAGCGGATGGTATCGGCACAGGTTGGAGTACGTCTATCCCGAACTATCACCCAATGGATATTATAAGAAACCTGAGGCGACGTATGGGACGCATGGAGGGCGAAGATGACGAAGAAAAGCCTTTTCAAACGATGACCCCTTGGTTCAGGGGTTGGAAGGGTACTCCCCAAGCAACTAACGAAAGCAATCGCTACCAGTTCAATGGTATTGCTTATCGGGATGAGAAGAAGCCCAGCGAAGTCATTATCACTGAACTGCCAATCCGCATGTGGACGGATGACTTTAAGGCAAAATTGGAGGACATCATTCGAGCTGAGAAAACCCCGTCCTTCATTAAGGACTACAAGGAATTCAACGACCACAAGAATGTTCATTTCGAAATTCAAATGGACGAAAAGCACATGGCTAAGGCCTTGGAGGAGGGCCTCCTCGAGAAGTTCAAGCTGGTTAAGCAAGTTGCTACATCCAATCTGGTCGCTTTTGATACTCGTGGCATGATCCGCAAGTACGATAAGGTCGAGGATATCTTGGAAGAGTTCTACCAGTACCGAATGGAGTTCTACACTAAGCGCAAGGTACGTTGATACTCGGAAGAGCTCGCTCGAATATCAGGCTAACAATTTCCAGGCTCATTGGATTGGTGTTTACGATGCGGATTATCGCAAGCTAAAGAATCAAGCTAGATTTATCCAGGAGATCATGGATAACAAGCTTGTGGTTTCTCGCAAGAAGAAGCAAATCATCGTTGAAGAGCTTCGCGAGCGGAAGTATGAATCTTTCCCGAGAGG
Organism: Hypoxylon sp. FL1150; assembly: GCA_022495205.1. Lineage (NCBI taxonomy): Eukaryota > Fungi > Ascomycota > Sordariomycetes > Xylariales > Hypoxylaceae > Hypoxylon > Hypoxylon sp. FL1150. The sequence continues at coordinate 273,693 of MU376190.1, read as the reverse complement.
TCAGGATAAAAAGACCAAATCGGAGGACGATGAAGAGGGTAACGACGAAGGTAATGATGATATTGAGATGGATACGGCCGCAAACGGTTACGACTACCTTCTATCCGTAAGTCTTCAAAACCAACATATCTCGAGTGCTGCTTCTAATAGTCTGTAGATGCCCATCTGGTCCTTCACTCAAGAGCGGCTCGATCGACTCAAGGATCAAATTCTCAAGAAGAAGGAAGAGCGCGATGCACTTGCAGCACTCAGCGAGAAGGATCTTTGGTGCAAAGATCTACAGGAATTTGAAGACGAGTGGGAGAACCAGCTACGTCTTGACGCTGAAATTACCACTGGTATCCGACGAATGAATCGCCGCACTTCAAAGAAGATCGGGGCGGGACGCGCCCGTAAAGGAAAGGCTGCAGATGATGACTATGCTCCAGTTGCCAAATCAAGGCCAGGTCCTAAGGCAGCAGCTAAGCCCAAGGAGCCACCCAAGGAGAAGAGTGTGGCGCGCTTTGCTGCTATGTTCAATGGTGGAACTAAGAAGAAGACGGGTCTTGATGGAGCAGCAGACTCGGAGGATGACGATCCGTTTTCGGATAATGACTTCTCGAAGCTTAAGAATCCAGTTAAGAAGGAAGAGGTTAAGGAGGAGGACGCTGAGGATTCGGATGAAGAGGTTCGACCCGCTGCTCGAAACAAACGAGCGGCCGCTTCCAAGGCCAAGGCGTGGATCGTGGACGATGACGACTCGGAGTTTGATGACGACAAAATGCTCGATGTTGATGACTTGGTCAAAGGTATCACGAACGGTAATGCTAGTTCGTCCGAGAACAAGACCGGTAGGCTAAGTTTGTTCTCCATGTCGCGACCGGAGAGCAGCAGTGGCAACAGTGCCTCTTTGAAGGCGAAGAGCAAGCCGTCGAAAGTTGTGGACCAAGATGATCACGACGATACCAACTATGAGGCGCTAGCCAAATCTTCACCCCATAAGAGCGCTCGAGGAGAGTTGGACAGCTTCTTATCCGATGATGATCTACCTCCTGCCCCTAAAATCTCGAGCAAGCCGAAGTCTTCGATTGCCCCGCCTGAGGAGCCCAAGGCGGAGGCAGCAGCTCCCAAGGAGCCAGCGATCAAGAGCCGTCGCGGCCGCCCCGCCGGAGCAAAGAACAAGGAAGAAAAGGCAAAGGAAGACAAACCCGCGAAGAAGGCGGCGGCCTCTAAGGCTGCACCGAAGGCTGCAACGAAGGCTGCGCTCAAGGCTACGAACCTATCTCCGGCGGCGAAGGCCTACGCTGCTAAGAAGGAGAAGGAGAAGACCAAGCCCAAGAAGTCCGTCTTCGATATGGACGACGACGATGATGACATCGAGATGGATGAGCCAGACTCTTCTCCGCCGAGACCCGCAGCCCGTAGTCGACCTGGCCGTGCCGCTGCGGCAAAGGCGAAGCCTGTTTACACCATCATCGACGACGATGATGAGGATGAAGATGAGCTGGAACTGGGCCCAGCTAACGATGACGACGAGGAGCAGAGCGACGACTTTGCTATGGATGACAGCGAGTAGGTCTCGTGATAATCAGTCGACTTCTTTTGGGGGTTATCAGTTATATTATTAGCTGCAGCATGGGTTCTCGCCGTGTGCCGCGGGACTTCTTTTTCTTCCTAATAAGTTACATGGTCGATTGGTGGTACTCGCCATCCTTGGCATGATCGGACGGAAGGGAGGGTTATGCGGCCGGAGATAAGATGTCGAACGTCGGCAGCTACTCACGAGGCGTTGGGGTGATTCTATACTCCTTTTTATGCTTATTCTCACGATACCTTTCCTACCGTTCTTCGTGTGTTCGTATGAGTAAACAGGAATGGTTCCTCACAAATATCTCGTCCTGTTCTGCAAGTTTAAGTGGTGATATGTTTTTAAAGGATATCGTGCCTAGTGTGATTGTCGATGCCTTGCTGTTGTGTCTTTCCGTTGTGCCTAACAACTCTGTCATAGTAATGATTTAGCAGTTGCTCTTGGGTAAACCCCCTTTCAGCATATCTAAGTAGGGTCCTAAGTAGGTATTTAGCCCATATTTCTGCATCTATAATCTCCAAATTCTGAGCTTTGGTGCGTCTGAGATCCTTCTATCAGAACCCTAGTGACATGAAATATGGGAACCGGCCACAAAGGTTAAAGTATGATTTCGATCCGAGTCTTCGAGTTACATATAACCTTAGTTAGCTAAGCGAGCCCGTGACCAACCAAGCATACCTACATTAGCGGGAGGGGGGGGTTTTTTGACATGGTAACAGCAACCATATCGTAATTTTGACACGATAATTAAATTCAGTAATCCTTTCTGAAATTCAACATGATTGCAATTACCATAATAAAATTGACGTTATTACCATTCAAGGATATCTTATCCTGATGATAGCTATGTCAGGATTGAAAGTATGACAGTAAGTGTGACGGCTTAGTCACTATGACTAGCTCTGGTCATGGTGACTACTAGGGTTATGATTACTATCAAGGTTATGATTACCACCAGGTCAATATAACCACTAGGTTAGTATAACTATCAGGTTATCATATCTTATAATATATATATATAAAAATACCTAGGGTAATTGCTATATATCTCTAAGGCAATTGCTTTTTATTAAAATATTTATTAATATTTATATATATATAAAAAATATTTTAAATAATTATATATATTAAAATAATAAATATATTTATTATTACGTAAAATAATTATAATTTCTTATAATATAATAATAAATATTATAATATTATAATATTATAATATTATATATCGTATATCGTAATATCATAAATTTTAAATTTAAATTTATATAATTATAAATATTTTTAATTTTTAAATATTTATATATATATATATATATATATATATATATATTTATATATATATATTTATAATAATATAATTTTTTCTTATTATTTTTTCTATTTTTCTAGTTAAATATATATGTAATTATAATAATTAATTTAATATTATGATAAATTAGTTATTATAATAAGCTAAGTTACTATGACTAGACATGGTAAGCATATCAAGAAAAACAGCAAATCTGGCCAGGAAGCTATCACCAGCTTGATATAATTACCCCCCCAGGTAATCAATTCTAACCTGACAGCCAATCAAATAGGTCACTGGTTCCTCATTGTGATTATCTCATCATTATGACCACCCCGGGTCATGCCCACTGTAATCATGTCAAAAAACCCCCCCCTCCCGCTAATGTACCTAACTACCTACATTAGGTACCTAACGTTTCACTCTCTCACCACCAGCCTTTCCAGCAGACTGCCCACGCCGGGCCGTACAGCCATAATCCGGCAGGCAAGGGTTTCGAGAGAAGAAAGGAAACACAACACCTTTTAGCTAGCTCTATAACGCCCTGCCACCTATTACTACCGCATTGCCAAGCCTCTCTGTGTCGTGCACGATTCCCACGAACCAGTCATATCCCGGCGAGCCCTACCAGATGGACTTTTATACTTACCTAAGATAGGAGGTATAGGACAGGACAGGACGAGAATATAACACAAGCACACACACACACACGCACGCACACACAAGATATACCACACAAGATTTACGCACGTAGGTACGTGCGTAAGTCAAGTAAGTAAGTAAGTACGCAGGCGTGTTGCTATCAACCAAAAAGAGCACACAAGTCCCCTTTACTAGTCCCCTAGATGAATATATTAATTACTCGTTGGCTGGCTGCGCTACGGTGGCGCGCTTAAAAACACAACGAGATCTACTTGTGGCCAGCACTCTGTATGCTGCTGCCCGCACCCTTGCCTCCCCTCCCGTACGCTGCTGGGGGTGCCGTCGGGCAAGATTACGGGTCCGGGAGATGGGCAAGTCAAGGGTTCGAATACGCAGGGAACGGGGATACGACGAGGGCTTGACAAAGATCGGGTGGCTGTAGCGTTCGCGATACTGCGTCTATCGACCTTCTCATAGTGGTCTGGTGTCTTGACCAAGTTAAGTATTGGCCTCGTTATTTTCACCATTCACGAGACTAGTCCCAGGGAGGAAGAAATCGTAGGAGAGCTACTAGAATTATAAAAAATAAGAGAAACCATAGAATTACTATCTTACTAGGCGCAAGTCACCCCCCCCCATCCCCACCTCCTCGTTGTACTTCCTCGTTGTATCTCCTCGTCGTATTGGCACAATACTTATAAAAACACACCCACACACCACTGCTGGTGCTGCCACCACTGCTATTGCAAAAGCCTTTCTTCATTCACTAGTAACCTCCCCTAAGAGTTCCTACTTCACTTCCTCGATTGTTCAGTCGTCTTGTCGTTCGTCGCCATCATTTCTGCTGCCACCAAAACCAATTTCTGTCTTGATCGATGTCAAATGTCATCGCGAAAGGAAACCTGCAGATGAATGCAAGGCTTGAGACCACCACTCTCTTCGTTGCTACTGAGGCTTCCCATAAAATCGAAAACAATTCCCTAAGGTTATAAAAACCATTAATCCCACGCCAAAACCTTAAATTCGCCGAACGGCGTATTGCCCACTGTGAGGAAATAAGAAAGTCATGCGCGGGAAATATTCCCTATGTCCCCGTCCAGGAGGTCAGGAGGTCTTCGCAAATGTCTCATGTCCTTCTATGCCATGAATCGTATCGAATTGTCATGCCGTACCAGTCGGGATAAGAAAACCGAGGTAGGTATATGTATTGTACTGAGGAAATTGTTCATGGCTACCGTTACCTAAAGGTCGTTTAGGCGGCAATCAGCTCCTCGTCGCCGTTGACACCCTCGGCACTCTTGAAGTCCTGCTTGGGGGCCTGCGGGAAGTCGGAGTCACTTAGGTGGGCCTGAGCGGGCTTCGGGGAAACTTCAGGAGAAGTTGATCGACCACGGAGCATCTGCTGGGCCTTGTTGGTGTAGTCACCCATGTACTGCTTCGTAATTTCAGTCGCTTGCGACGTGTGCTTGGTGGCAACGTGACGGATCTGCTCGGTCTGGCTGTTGATGACGTCGGAGGCTTGCTGGAGGTGGTGGTCAATGAGCTCCTGGTTGGAGGTGTAGATCAAAGGAACGAAGAATAGGAGGGTGGCAGAAATTAAAGCAAGACCCCAGTAAGGGACAATCTTGACAAGGTAGTAGGATAAGAACGCTCCAATTGCAGCCTACCAAACTTGTTAGCCGGTGCTCGTTCGGTGGTAGATACTGAGGGCGAAATGGCACTTACGGCAGCGGATGCAGGAACGTTCTCGGCGAACAGGATTCTCTGAGACTCGATGACGAAGAAGTTAATAAGCTCGTGAACATCGCCGATCAAAGAATCAAGCGTCTCTCGCGGAACCGTGTAGTACTTTCGGGGTCGGAGCTGAGTAGCGAGACCGTTGCCGAGGATAGTCTTCCCGGCGACTTCAGCGAGGACAGTAATACCCAAAGCCATCCAGGTAAGCTTGAAAGTGTACCGGACGACATCGAGGTATCTAGCCACGAAGATCAACGACACGACGGAAGCATACGCGATGGCGGAAGCCCCTGCGGAAGCTCGTCAGCACGCGAGGCTTCATTTAATAAGGGGTGGTTTGGAAGCCTACTGGGATTATTCCATGATAGCAACTCGGAAAAGAACGAGTGGTAATGGGTCAGGGGCTGGCCAGTGGCAGCAGGTTGCGAAGGTGTTTGTCGAGCGTTGGCTAGGTTAGAGAACTCAGCCGATGTCTTCGCACTCTGGTCCTTAACATTCTGGGCGACGGGGCCTGGGGTGACACGAAAATTAGCCACATTACGAAAAGGACAACACAGCTTTTGGAGCTTTGCATATGATACACATACCGGATGCAATTTGGTTGTAGGCAGCCTGGGCATCTGCGTCGAAGACTGTTAGTTATCATGACGTCGTCGGGGTCGAGGGGGGAGTAGCTCGATTGGTGCTGAAACACTATTCATAATAAGTCAGCATGGGCATGATTCTATGTAGATATGGGACGCGGAGGGTAAGGGGAAGCTCGGAAGAATGCAACTTACCATACTGCCTTTCAGGGAATCAATCGAGCCGCCATTGGCAGCAGGTGTAGAGTCGGCCATTGCACGTTGTTGGTGATGCGAATGCTATATCGCAGCGTAGGAGATTCGGAGTACCGGATGCTCGTCCCTTTTCTTAGGCTTAGGCTTAGGGTTTCTGCGGGTGAGCTGAGTTTCCACGTCGAATGTTCGGGTATGAAGCAAGACACAACTTACAGGTTTGCTGGCAGGAGGATATCTTGAGTTTCTTTGTGATGGGGGTAGGAGAAGAGAGGAAGAGAGTTTCAAGAGCAGCAAGAGTATAAAAGTCCAGGGATTTTCTTGCTGCTTGTTTGTGTGGGCGAGAGATCAGGTTTATTGGTAGGTGGAAAGGTTAAGGTTAGTGGGATTGACCGATCTGGTTGAAGCAAAGCCAGGCCTGAAAAGTTACCCCCCCAGGTAATAAAAAAAGGAGTGATTTCATCAAAAGATTAGGCCAAAGCTCCGCTGCACTAGGGTACCCAAAGCCCGTTCTAAGAGACCGACTTACCGCGAATGTGGCTAGTGGGCCTGCAATGACCACTATGACCGCTATGACTGTATGACGCCACCCCTCCAGCAAGACATTGGCCAACATGATGCGACTGCCTGACCAACCACTGTAAGGGGTGCTGTAGCAACAGCCACACTTCCGCTAACTCGGACGGGTCGGTACCTGCCTCAGAGCTTCTACAAGCTTCCAGCCCCTAAGGTGCACGCACTAAAATCATCGGTACTCACGTATCAAACGTCACACGTTGTCATCCTATCCCACTCGTCACTTTGGCTGAAGTCCAGTTTAAGACTTCTATAAGATCAATTTCCAATCATGAAACCTTAACATCAGATGGCAAACACTACGAACGGCAGAAGACAATTCCATTTTGGAGAAAAAAAAACGTCCATGTAAAATGCCGTACGGCAGAGGCACGCGATTGCATAGTATTCCGAAACATCCCACGCGAAACCAGCCCAAAACTGCCAATAACGTCACCACACAACAAGTTGCATGTGATTATCCGCTAAGGCACACGACAACTTTCCTGGGTCCGGATCTGGGTCTCCCTCTGCTTGTCGGAGAGCATGTCTCTCAGACGTGACGAGGACCCAATGACGCATTCTGCCATGATCTGTGATCATTGCATCTCTTACCCTGAGGTTCGTCACCAGTCATCACTACCGGACCCCAAGGTACATATTGGATGTAGGCTGCCAGGCTGCCTAGCCGAAGTGCTGGTCCTAAGCCAAGCCAAGCCAAGTCAATTGACCATAGAGGTAGGGTGGGAATTACAACATCCCCATGTACGTGTTCGCTACTATGCAGGTGCCTATATTATTGACGGATTTATCCTCCCAGAATTAATATGGGTTATCATATCGAATCTATAGGTAAATAGATGCCTAGGCCACATGCAATATACCTAGGTTCGCATGGAGCTCCTATGCTCTCCAATTGAAGCGTGACAAGATAAGCAAAGGTTGTATTTGGATATCATGATTCTTCTGCTACAAGCAATGAAGCAAAATTAACCCACACCTTTCCCTTTCTTTCCAAAGCTATTCGATGTCCACTTGTCTGTCTCCGTCCTGGTAAAATAGTATATGAGGGTCCCGATGTGAGAAAGAACCAGTCCTCCCTAGCTTGGATATCGAATGCGAAAAAATGCGCGCCGCCCCAGTTTATACATGCAGGGCCGGGGTAAAGTGATTAGGTATAATAAGATGAAGCTTATGCGCCGTGCAGTTGCAGATGCAGACCTGTCGTGACGAATCGCTCTAGAAAAATGCAACAAATTCTTCCGCGACAATACCTCTCTATACCATGCTCGCCCTTGAATTGAATTCAAACCCCTTTTAACGGCGGCACATGTTATGCAATAACTACCCAAGTGACTAACCGCTGGAGGGATGTTATCTTCGCCATCCCCAGAAGCTGCCGGTACCACTAGCATTAGTAGTGGATGCTGACGCGCCTGCGGGTGCAGCATTCTTAGTACCGCTTCCTGCTTCTGATGTCGCTGTCGATGTCGATGTCGATGTCGTGAATCGTCCTATTATCCCCATCGCGGTCGAAGTCACCGTTGCGGTAGGCGAGTCGACCGGAGCGAGACCGTAAGCCTTCCGTAGATTCTCGAGCTTCTGTTTATACTCGTCCGCTTCCTGGCGGGCTACCGCTTCGGCCGTTTTCGCCTGCACCAGTTCCAGGACCAGTGCATCGTGCTCGCTGGACGTCACCGGCTCCGTCTGCGTCCTGGCTAACGACGACGCCCGATGGGCGAATGCCGACTGCGTGTTGGGCGTTGACTTGCTACGTCCGAGCTTCAACTCTCGAAGGCCGCTGCCAGGCCCATTACCGCCGGCATTGCCGCTGCCGGTGGTAAGGTTGGCCGACGACGAGAACCACCCACCAGCCTCAGGTGTCGATCCAGGCGTCTCGGCTGAAGCTCGCACGCGCATAGTGTGCACCTGTTTCTCGAGACGCTGTTTATCCTGGTGGAGATTCCGAACATGGGCGTGGCTCTCCCGGAGTTGCTCTTTCAAGGTACTGGCCTCTTGTCCCAGTTCGTCGATGCGACGGTTGAAATCTTGCGACTTGGACATCTCGATCCTAAGATGCTCCTTCGTCCTAACCAGTTCGTCGTGGAGTTGCGCCTTGGTCTGCAATGAAGACGAACTGCGTTGTTGCACCTCTTCGGTGTTGAAGCGACCTTCGGCAGCTTCTAGTAATATAGACAATCGCTCCTCGGAAGGTGTTTCTCCTCCTTTTTTCTTATCATTTGTACCATCCTCCGGGCTCTCGCCATCTTTGGTATCAACTGATCCCTTCTCAGCTTTCTTTCTTAGGCCAGTCAATAATGACTTTATCGCTTTCTTATCTTCATCTCGCTCTTCCCTCTCCTGCTGGAGCTGTGTGGCCAGCAGCGCATGGTTTCGTTGCAATTCGCTCAGGGCGGTAAGGAGATCCTCGATTTGGGTGTGGAGGTTCTTGTCGGCCGCATTGCGACTCGATTGCTGTTTTGCGGCAATTGGGGTCGACTCGCGGATGGATGCATCGTCGGCATTGGAAGAGGAATCGCGGGAGATGGTGGTCGCGTCGGTGGATGCAGAGCTAAGGACGCTAGCGGAGCTGGCTTCCATGGAGTTCAACGTCGACGCGATGCTCTGCTTCGATGCACTTCGGCGCAGCATACTCAACGGTCTCAGCGGTGCGGTGAGTCCCGGAGAGAGTGTGCCAGATCTCGGGGAGGTGCTGGCAGTCCAGAGACGACCCAAAAAGCGGGAGGCTGCTGTGGTGACATCGGCCGTTCGGGCGGCATTGGCACTGGCGATCTTTTCCTCGCGATACCCCTGCTCGAGCTGGGCTAATTTCTCTCGCGATACGACACTGGAGAGACTAACGAAATCATCCACGAATTCGTCCGCGTTATAATGATAACAGTCCCACAGGCCGCGTGATAAAAGGAGTTGCATGACATCCTCAAGCTCAGTGCATGCCAAAATGCGGCTCTGGTTCTTTCGCATGAGCGACAGGGCCACCCGCATGATTGTCTCCGACGCGCCTTCGGCAAAAATAACATCGTAGATGCGAAACAGCATGGGTAAGGGGCAGGTCACGGCAAAAAAGGAGAGGAACCATTGTGAAACGTAGGCCGGATCGACCTGGAGATCGTCCAGGTGGCTCGATAAGGTGGGTAGATTTTGCCGAAGCAGTTCCCGGAATTGATAGATGCGAACATGCAGACCTGACAGGTCGGGCAAAAAGCACGACCGTAGATCATAATACTCCATCAACCTGCTGTTGGTTAGCTTGGCTGCATCCTTTCAATCCTGTCAACCACTCAACCCAATGAAGGCCGCATCCGCATCTATGCGTGGGGTGCTGCCTGTCAAGAGGGAAAAAAAGAGAAGCCACTTACCGAACCAGAACACAGAATGCTTGGTTGTCGGGCATATGCATTAGCAGAGGCCCAACCAAGAAAGCAAGTCCCTGACAGTATCCTATCTTCTGGTCGTACAGACTGAAGCACTTCAAGACTTTCCCGAGCATGCGCTGCCCATCGCCGTCCGGATCTCGGAACATGTCGACGCCAGGAAAGCTTCTGCCCAGGTCCTTGCCAATGATCCCCTCATAAGGACTCGACTCGCCGCTGAGCCTCTCAAACTGTTCCAAAAGTAAGCTATCCCGAGCAGCGGCCATGCTCTGCCAAACGACTCCTCGTAATGGTGGTGGAACTCCCTTTCGAATCTTCTTCGATAGGAGTGTCGGAAGTCGGGCAGCCGTCTGCTGGTAGTCTTTGACGAGAGCCATGTAGAATTCTAGGTCGGTCATGGGCGGCGGGGGTAAAACAGAGTATCGTAGGGCCGTCGGCGTTGGGCCGTTGACCATATTTCGCATCTGTGCCATGGAGGGCGGCCTGGGTCTACGGGTAGGCGGTTGTTCGATGACTCTAACTTTGACGCTCTTCGGGTTTGTAGCAAGTTTATTGTTCTCTTGTTCTAGCCGTGCTAGCAGCAGCGCTGTAGACTGGTAGGATTGTCAGCATCGTCAGTGTCTTCATGGTTGATAGGCCGATCTCATCTCATGCCAGCAAGTGCTGACTTGGCATTGGGGGGATAAAAATAGACAAACCCAAACCGAAGAACTTACATTGTCGTCTTGATCTTTTACTTGCTCGTCTTCCGTCTTTTGTAATTGGTCCCAGTTGACCTCTTCCGTATCAGATTCGTCCATCGAATCGTCGCCGTCGCCGTCGCCGTCGCCGTCTGTGCGTTTTTCGTTATTGGTGGTTGTATCTTCAAGCTCCCCTAGTGAATTTTTCGAGGGTTCGGTTGAAGCCGGTGATTTCAATTCCACCTCAAGTTCGACTTCGGCCTCGGGCTCAACTCTGTCGGTAGCGGTAGCGACTTCGTCTTCTTTCGTAGGCGGCACTGGTGCCGTAGCACTAGTAGGCGTACACTCATGTCCCCATATGCTCCTTCTGAAAGGCAATGTATTCGGCGGAAGGTCCGTATTCACCAACAGGGAAGGCGGCTCCGACAGTCGAACTGTCACCATCGAGTCGTGTTCGGGCATTCTACGTTCGAGTTCGAGGTCGCGCTCGCCTTTGTCTTTCTCGACGGGCGACTTTGCCATGTTCGATTCGGCCGGGTTGGTGACAGTGCTGGCCGGGGACGATTCATTTTTCTGCTGGTACTCGAGGTCCCGCTCCATCACGCGGCGCAAGCCCTTTCTTGTCTGAACTAAGGTGGTCGAGAATGATTGGAATGGCCGATCTACAATCTCCAATGTGTTTCTCTACTCTCGAATCCCTAAGGCTTAATAACCTTGCCCTTTTGTCTCACTTAATCTCGATTCCCTGAGGATCGTACATCGAATAGCAGTAAAGACGGGTGAAGACGACAGGAGGCGTCAAAGTTACTAGAGATAGCAGCTCTGCACCAGCACACGCAGGGAAGAGTTCCAAACTGGTCTGGGTCTAACCACCAGGTACCTTGCCAGCCCTTTCGAATATTGCCCGCCAAGAAAGAACAGGGGGTGTCGGGTAGGGTGGACTCGGTTCAGGGATTGAAGAAGACAATCGGCTTGGATGTTTCTCTCTGTTGCGTCAAGGGGTCAAGATCGGTTGCTTCACGAAAGGCTAGGGCTCATAAGGCGAGATTTCAAAATTATGCAATGTCAGTTGCTAGTCCAGGCAATGGCTTGTCGACTTGCTGGTCGATGCTCCATCAAAGAAACAACTAGTGCGACAGTAAAAGGAGCGGACGGTCTGTGTAGTCGTTGATAGTTACCAGGCTAGGGATAATGAAAAGATGAATTCGTTGTATGTATAAGGACATGGATTAAAGAGCGACTTGAAGATGGACGAATGAGTAGGAAAATTACAAACGATTAGTGGCCTACACCGACTATTAAGACAAGAGGGTATTCAGAAGAGGGGATAAACGAGATGGGATCAATGCTCGTGGACCATCGACCGTCGACCTCCCTATCGCGTTAGGTTGCATCCATACCCATATCGTAGGTGTAATAAGTTGCACCCAATAACCAACGCGCCTCTTCAATCGAGACCTGAGTGGCCACTAGAGCCCCGTCCCTGCATTAGCGGGCCTGCCTGCTATCGCCCAGGTGGATTCGCCCCTATCCCTAAACCATCCCTGAGCCAAGCATCTGACTTGTTTCCCCTTGGAAAAGTAGAATAATTCATCGTCACTATATCCCCTATATATGTGAATTGCATTCCCCTCTTGCCTGATGAACAACTTACATGCCTCTAGCGAAGATTGTACGCTCGATAGCCTAACAGGCGATGTACAGATCGTATCTGTCCTTACGTTCTCCCTGGGAAAGCGTTCGTAGGAGGGGACCCCTAGGCGACTCGCCACGCCGTATGATTGGCTCAGGGGGGAGAGAGCCGCGTCCCGCATAAACCGGCGACCCATAAGCGCATAAACTCCTTCGAACCACTTGTGTTGCCAAGCTTCTTATTTCAGTTTGCCTTGGGTATATTACGAAGTCAATATCCTTATACATGTGACCATGATATAGCCATGAGTTGATATTAGGTGCATGTCAGTTGATAAGTTCTTCAAAAAGCTGGAGAGATTTTGTTCCTCCAAGGTAGGTATCTATTGAGAATCTTATCTCCTGTTGTTCAAGTAATTCCCGACTTGGCTACGCTTTTATCTATGTTCACAAAACTTAGGTACCTATTATGACACTCAAGATTTCAAGTGTTTCCGTGTGTCCAATCATATTTTTGTAACTTGAAAATCCGTTGGTAGCCCATCGTGTGATAATGTCACGTCTAAATGCCGTTTGGTACGCGGTTTGTAAGACAGTTAGTGATACAACATGTCAAGACTTTACTAGAAAGAAAGTAATACTCAGAAGATTATCTATTTTCAGCTCCAACTTTTCAGGGCCCGGCATTGGTATATATGCGATCGATGGAAAAGAATCAGCGCCCATCCCAAGCCATAACGCCGACGCCCAAGAGCCTATCTTTAAGGCTTCAGTGTCGCCACCAAACATCGTTGACCTTAGTGGGGTATTTCTCTATACAAAGGTCCGTCACAGAATTGCCCTTAGAAAAACGAAGCCGAATCCATCCTGGCCGAATGTTCAAGTGCGTATGACAACATGTCCGCCAATGTCAGTCTATACCCGTCTTCTAGCTCCACCCGTCTGGAGCTACGATAGCTCAATAACATTAAACTTCCCCTAGTAGCCCATCGCAGAATTCGCCAAAGAAGATGGCGGCGCTGAACTTGCCATATTTGGGGTCCTCTGCTTTCCAGGGACAGGGCTGGAATGATTAGGTGCGTGGGGATTATGCTTTGGCGCGTTCATAGGTTGCGCTCCTTGTCGTGCCGAAGGGGCTGGCATTGGCTCTTTATTCGGATCTACACCTGGGTAGAAGTTCTGGAGCTTTTTATACAACTCTTGGATATATTTGACCGTGTCCTCTCGATCTGGTGCGTCTTGACTCTCTGAACCATCCGGTCCTTGCATCTTAAGCTTAACAGCAGTGCTCAGTGGTGGTGCTTTCAGATATGGATATGGCGCGGCTGTAACATTGCCTTTCTTGTCCGCTAAGGCTGCTAGATACGCCAGATTTGTTTGGAGTCTGCGCATGCAACTAGCACAAAAAATCAATGTCCCATTCTCATATAGTTCATAAACATACTTACTGGAGAAAGTCTTGTGCCAACATGTCTTCTTCTTGCGTGGGCTTCTTATCCAGCTCATTCGTGGTAGCATCAGTGCCATTCGTAGATGCTCGCTCCTTCTTGAGGAATTGTTGCGTATGTTGAATCTGCATGACTTCCAGCAACAGCTCATTGTTAATCTCCAAGATGACGCCAACCCTCTCTTTATCCCTAGAGTCCGGACCGGGACTCAACGGGGTGGACCCAGCCGATGCGTTATTTGGCCCATTGCTCTGGGCTGAGGTCGGAAATGTCGGTGTTTGTGGCGTCTGGATGTTATTAGATGGAGGCTGATGTGGAGGTTGTTGCTGCGCGTTGTTTGGTGTCTGGTTCTGCGGCGTAGCATGCGTGGTTTGTGGTGTCGATAATGGGTGCTGCTGCACTGACGACGCGCTATTTGGTGTCGGTGTGCTTTGAGGAGGCTGAGGCTGAAAGGGTCGTTGTTGTGTGGGAGTTGATATACCCGGCGTATTGGATTGAGGCGGCTGCATACGTTGCATCACCTGCTGCTGCTGTGGATTCATTCCATGATGCATTGGAAAGCCAGCCATAGGCATGCCCCCTCCCATAGCATAGTTGGGAGGGACGTTCATCTGCGGCGCGACGGAGGTCGGAACACCAGCGCCATAGGGCGAGTTTGTATACGGCGGTTGATAGCCAGGCACTAAACGGAGGGCGTCAGCGCGTTAGTATAATAAACGATGACCAGTAGCACGAATAGGTGTGTCATGCTTGTGCCTATTGGGCCAGCACAAGAGCCATGGGAAGACAAGAGAGTACACAAGAACAAGAACTGGAGTCTCCTCCGTTAAGCGTGAGGCGTCAGGAATGCTGTGTGAACCTGCTAATAGCCGCGCGGAACATGGGTGACAGCAGTAAGGAATATTACGAGAATGGAATAGCGACTAGAGGTGACAAAGAAGCTTGACAGGAAGGAAAGGTGCTTGCTTACTCGGGCCATTGGCGGCGGCCATGTGCGGCATACCGGTATTCTGCATCATTCCTGCAGGACCAGGACCTCCCATCATGTTGGGAGCACCCGGGAAGATGCCAGGTTGCGCGCCCATGGGGAACTGCTGCTGATTGTACATCGAAGCCGGGTTGGGAGGACCTTGGCCGGGCTGCAAATGAGGGTTCTGAGAAGCTGAGTGTGGGGCGCCACCATTGTATTGTGATCCGGCAGGAGGAACAGGAAAGCCATAGTTGCCGGCGTACATGGCTCACGATAGGCTGGCACCACGCTGGCACAGCTGGCAGGGCTGGGCGTGGGCGTGACGTGGGCGAGGGCAGATCTGGGACGGGACTCGTTGGGGCTCAGATGTGTTCACCCCAAGCGAATGTGGTGTGTCGCGCGTTTGTGTGGGGTGCGTCCGAGAATAGCAAGGGGGTACGACGATCAAGTGCCAGCTATGTCCCGAGAATCTCTGTACTCAGCCAAACAACGAGACCTTGGTGTCACTTTATTAAACGGAAACCTTGAGCCAATTTCTTCCCTTAAAGTAAACCTCCTGTCCTTCCTCTTCTAATCGGGTATGAGGCCGTTATAGTCGACTTGGTACCGAGTACAACCACCCAATCCTAAACCGCGGCTGCAAAGAAGGGTCCGGCGCAGTTGCAAGTATGTACCTTATTCGAAGGAGACACACAGGCACAAGACGCAGGGACCTAGGGAAATAAACGTACGTAGGCCCGAATAGTGCGATGTACTTGTACTGTACCAAGGCAAACTGCACGGGAACGGGTAGGGGACGGGCTAATGCTGGGGGTAGATAGTCCCAAGGTTTCTCCTTACTTGAAGGGACACGGGCGTCTACCGCACGTTGTATTTTCTTAAGACGAGAGCCAGGGTTCCGTTATGAAGATGAGTCAATACGACAAGGTACCTTTAATCATATGCTTGTACTGTAGGTGAGGTGTACCTAAGGTAGGTTACTATAGGTTAGGCAGGTCAGGCAGGTCAGGTTAGGGAGGTATGTGGTATGAGGTATGATGCCAATTCGCCAATCTGCGAATGTCATCGGTTCCCGCGTGGGCCAAGTGCTTGCATCCCCAAGATGTCCGGCTAAGATCCAGAACCCAGAAGCTAGGTTAGGTACCAAGCTGTCAAGCTATAGGTAGCTGCTTGAGGTAGGGTAGGGAGGATAATGCGAAATAAGGTAATCAAGTATTGTACACTGTTCGTATCCAACGCCCCCGTCTTAGGAAGTCCCAGGTGCCGGCCGGGGCGACTAGAGAGATACTAGTAATACCTAAGAGTCGGTAAGGGGAAAAGGCTGTGACAGGACGACCCTATGCAGTAACAGCAAGGATTCGCCTGTGGGACGTATGCCACTGTAGACAGAGTGGGTGAGTGGACGGAGGATGCGTCAAAATGATGAAGTGCCTTGTGTTTCCCGTCAGAAAGCAATAAGAGGGTCTGACAAATTGGGGCAGATTGAGGCAGATTGGGACAGATTGGGGCCTAGTCGAAGGAGGTTTCAACGTCCGTTAATCTGTAGGTGGTAATCAAATAAGGCAGATAGGCTGGTGGTGCGTTTTTGGTGCACGTATAGTGTGACTGGAGCGACTTGAAAGATTGGCGAGAAATCAGGGAAGATGGGTGAGCAAATGAGAAATGGCTTTTAGGAAGGGTGCATGTGGCGCTCAGTTGTTTCTTGCGGCAATTAGCGAAAAAGGAAAAGGCCAGCATCAGCCCGTGGGTTCATAGCGTGGGAAGCTCATAGCGTGGGAAGCGGGTCCATTAAAGGTTTACCTACCTACATCCTACTCTGTACGAACGAAATCCCAGTAATCTCCACTTTTATAATATTTCGGAATTCGACCACTTGCATGACTAACCACCACCCACTCGCATACTACTCCCCAAAGCTCACCCGATTATATTCTATATGTATAAAGACGAGAATTGGCATATTGTTAGTTCAGGTTCACGTCCCGATACTGACACTATTCAAATACACTTGGGGCATTATGATACTATGATAACTATATAATAATGATCATATGTACCTACATGTCTATACCAAGACGATGGGATTGTGGGATAGGTAGACTAATTATTATCCCTTGAGTATGCGCTGTGAACTCTAGGGTTGCTTTCCAGACAGGGATTCTATCCGAATACAAACTCTCTCCAATTTCTGCCCAGCTGTTCAATGCCCTTGCGCAAGTTCCACCCTTTGATCTCACATATTCTTCTACAGACCTCCTCCAAATACTGGTCCATCTGCTCTCCAGCTGTGTGAAGGTCACTCTCAACCAGTATACGATCATCCGGCACGGCGCGGATTGCCTCTTCGGCTTTATCTCCGCCTCCTGTGCCCCAGTTGATCACGATGGAAAACGAGAAGAATATTGCTGCTGGCACCGACGGATGAAGATACTGCTTGACAACGTCGACGGGACCGCTAAAGGAATGTAGGCAGATGCGTGGAGGGAAAGCCAGGGGGCCCGATTTCGGGGACGGAGTACTCGTACTTTTTTCTTGTCCCATCTTGCCAGATTTAGCAGGGCCATCATTGTTGTCATCCTCGTCTTCGGAGGAGTCTGAGAAATCCTCCGCTCCTTTAGCGATTTGGTTCTTCTCTCTTCTCGACATGACTTCTTTCTCATATCCTTTCCATAACGCGGATATAGTCTGATACAGCACACCATGTGCCTGGACCCCATGAACACTAACCGCACGACCCATCTCACCCGCAAGCCGCAGCTGGGCTTCAAGAATTGCAGTCTGGTGCGCCATCTGTACTCTGAATGGGCTCAGTAGTCTGCCTTCTCGGCCTCCAGGAGTAAGCCCCCCATCACGCTGTGCTTCGTAGGCTGAGGTCCAGCTTTGAGGGAGCCGAAATGCTTTATCTAAGCCCACCTCACCAATCAGAGCCAGAGGATGCTGTTCTAGGCGGGACTTGGTTTCACTCAGAAATTTGGAGAGGGGTTGAGGATCTGGCAAACCTTCGCTGAAGGATACATCTTTGGATGAAGGTGTCGGTGCTAGAACTTTATCGTAATGTGATATTTTGCTAGATAGTGACCCATCATACGATGGGTCTGAAGAGGTATCATCGTAGAAGTGGTATGAAAACCATGGGTGCCAGCCAAAGCAGGGGACTATGTGGCGCTCAGCAGGCGAGTGAGACAAGACAGCGATGTCGCTGTCTCTAATTCCCTGACGAGAAGCCACGTCAGACACGAGGTCCTGGTCCTGGGCCCGTGTAGACATGACCGTTAGGGCACGTGCTTTCATATCCGGTACACCCGCTATCGACGCCATGGTGTCGGTGGGGTGGCAGTGGGCGTCAAAGACCCCGACGTCCCAGGGGAAAGGTTCCTGGGGAGCATTCGACTCATTTTTGATCGGTGGTGTGCCTGGCGAGGAGGGGTGGTGCTGACACATTGCGGGAACTTATTTATTATGAACAGATGTTCAAGATGGCCAAAAACAGCGAGCTAAGCCCTTACAATAAAGTTCAGGTCGCCAGAGCCTGTAGTTTGAGATCCGAGTTGTCAATTGCAGATCTTTCATATACGAGTAGGTCTTAGCGCTAATATAGAAGTTAACATATAATATGTACCTAGATTCAACGCGACAATATTATGTGGGTCAGTGGAATTGGGGTTGCATATAGCAAATAGAATAAAAGCTGTAGGTTCAGGTGCTTGGAGACGCCTAGGTTAGCTATTTTGTGGCATGTTTACCTTTATGATTTCTCTACACCGAAATGGGTAACAGGAGTGAATTATGGTAGTAAGGTAGTAATAGGGATTGACCTAATTCGACGTCGCGCATTCGATGTGCACACCGAATGCACCTAGTAATGGATTGGAGCAATTGAGTTCGTAAGGACCCTGCTATTTTGTGACGTCAGGGTTGCCGCCTTTACTGTCGTTTCCTCCCGACTCTGACCGGTCTGATATCTGCAAGCCCATAGTACTTTCTCCACAGCTCCGAAAAGCTAGGGCCGAGCCAGACGGACCATGGCGGTCTATTATCTAGGTAAACTATGATAACCGTGGAAAAGATCAATCGAATACTACATTCTTTCTCTTAATATATGGGTCAGCGGGTAATTCTCCATACTCGGGTGAGACATTTGGAGGTGTCCATCTGTGTTCGTTTAGGTATAACTTTATGTAGGTGCGTCTTAAAAAAATGTATCCCAAGATGTAGGTAAGCTGCAAGAGGAATTCTCCGCCACCAAGCCACCGTCCTTGAACAATGAAAAAGGTTAGGTACCTCAGTACCCTCATACCATTCATCAGTCCATCCTAAGCTTCGGCATGTGAAAGTTGCTCGGCGCTGCTTGCGCATTACTACTGCGGCGATGGAAGTTTGCTACACCACACCCCATCATAAGCGGAACGACGAATAGAGTGTCTTAGCCTCGAGTTTCTTCATGTCTTATTACATCGCCCCCATCGCTTTTCGACTTTTGAACTCCTCACCTGTGTTACCATCAAGCGGCACATAACTTCACCCTCCTTTCTATTCTTTTCCACCTTCTTATCTCCCAACACTGCCCGATGCGAATTGCGATTGAGACAAATTCGGACTGGATCCAAAATTTCAACGACCATGTGAACCCATAGAATTTTCGGATTCGCCAATCAGCCTGTCTCCTCGAAGTGACGATCTAACGCGCCAAAGGACGCGAAGACTTCATTGAAAAAAAGGAGAAAGAAAAAAAAAAACCAGAGACGAAGACCACACCTAACCGCATTTCTCCCCATGGCGGCCTTCAATCCTCTTCAATTCTTGATTTTCCCGTTCCTCTTCTTCGTCGCCCTCCCGCTCGCCCTCTGCGCAGGATTCACCACCATCCTGGCATTTATGGTCCTGTTCCTGCGCTTGTTTCTCGTATATTTCGACGTCGGGCTCGAGACCGTGCGCTATGTAGTACTCGGCCACGCTGCGCACACCCGCTACATGGCCTCGCAGCAGACCCCGAATACCACGCCGAGTCCGTCGGAAGCTTCGTCGCCATCTTCGCCTGGGGCCCGGGCACGACGCCGGCGGAAGAGACAGAGTAGCGTCAGCAGCGGGACAGCGACGCCTATTGGAAACCTTGACGGGCTGGGCCTGACACCTAGCATTGGCTTCGAGAGGGACTTCGAGGGCGTGGGCGGATGGAGATTGGACAGGGTGGATATTGATGCGGACGCGGCGGAGGACCAGGAGTGGTACAGCCTCAACTCGCGACTCGAGATTCCGGACCGCCGCCACCATTTTCGATCGCAGAGCGGAGGTGCTGTGTTAACCGGTACCAACGGCCTCGGCCTTTATATGAAAGGCACAAATTCGACCGGAGCTTACAGCCCCGACGGCCCAAAAATGTCCGCGTCGCCCAACAGCTCTAGGTCGCGAACGCCAACAGTTAGCAGACCACATGCTTTCACGAAGCTCGACGAGAATGAATACTTTCCTATGCTCGAAAGTAAACATGCGAAGAAGTGTAGGGCTTAGTAGAACGTAGGGGGGAAGCACGGATGGGCTGAATTTGCATTCGGGATTGAGGAAAGATGACTGAATGACTTGTGTAATGATGGTGTTGTTTTGATTAGAAAGGTGCGGCGTTATATCTCGGAAATGGGGATCCTTTCGTCTGGTTGACGGAAAAGGGGTTCTGGAAGGGTGTTCAGGTACGAGCAAGACCCAAAAGCGTGGACAACTGGCTGGTCACCTGGTTGGTCACATAAGAGGGATTAGGTATCTGGTTGTATCATAACTGCAGTGTGTATCAATAAGACATGCTTGTAGATCAAGACGTGCCAGAAATTGAAGCAATGGTATCCTATCAGCAAAGCAACGCCCAACGCCTTTCATGTCATCAACGTCGCTCATCATCATGGGCGTACTCATGGTCGGCGCAGCCCTTATTCGCCCCGACTCTAAAGCGTCTGCCATAGGTAATTGGCATAGAAGAAGCGCGAGAACTTCTTGTCCATGTTAATGACATGGACATCGCCCTTGCGATCGTTACGCACAATGGCCTTGGAGAACTCGCCG
This sequence comes from Hypoxylon sp. FL1150, assembly GCA_022495205.1. NCBI lineage: Eukaryota > Fungi > Ascomycota > Sordariomycetes > Xylariales > Hypoxylaceae > Hypoxylon > Hypoxylon sp. FL1150. Next base: position 252,952 of record MU376190.1, on the reverse strand, counting down.
TCCTTCTCGTCACGCTCCAACTCGATGCCTAGACTTCGGTATACCTTCAGGCGCAGTAGCACCTCATCGTCGACCGGGTCTCTTCGTGCGTCATCGGGTGACCCCTCTATTCCCTGTATTTCAAGCTCTTGTAGACGTGCTGCTAGATCGGCCTGCTGCGAGGACAGACGCTCTGCTTCCATCTCTAGATCGGATGCTGCTTTCGCAATGCGGAATTTCTGCGTGTCGAGGCGCGAGATCTCGGATGCATGAGCCGATGACGAATGCGTCGATGTGAGCTCTTCATGCTGCGATTGTAGGGTGTTAAGGGAGCGACCGAGCTCTGTTTCATTGACAAATACGTTAGTATAGGCAGAGGAGATGGCAGATCGCTATCGAAATCATACTCTTCAGGGACGTCTCAGCTTCTCTAATCCGCAGCTCTCTCGCCTGCCTAAGTGTTGAGAGAGAATCGGTAATGCGTGATACAGCGAGTTTGTCTGGTGCGATATTGAAGTTGTTGATTGTATGGCCGATGAGCTGCATTGTATTAGTGCCCTGATCGAATTAGGGGAAAGGGAATTATTCGTACGGTAGCGGGATCCTCGTCGAGAAGCATGTTGACAGAATCGATTTAATTTAAACGTATAAATATCAGGGTCCAAGTCATTCAAAGTTGGTGTAGTAGGGTTGCCGGATGCGTTTCTTTGCAATCAGATCACAAAGTCAAAAGCAGTGAGTCGTGCGCATCGTATTGTAGGAGAAGCAGGACCTGAGGCCGAATATGGTAACAGACAAAACAAACCAGGGTATCACCAGGCCGACCCGCTAAGATCAGCGACCATCGGAAGTACCAAGTACCGTAGTCTTCCATGTCATTTTCCACTTTCCCCTCTGCGTCATTGGCGCCACACCTCAGCGGGCGGGCCAACGACAGGCCTAGAGCTCCCGCCACATTTTCGTAAGTCTTGTACCACCTGCAAGAATCGTCGACTTGGAAGTCTCTCCAACATTGCCTCGTCTTTTTAAGTGCTCAACCGTCTTAGCCAAAGCAACAACCTCGCTACCCATAGATTTTGTGTATATACTCTATAGAATACCCCCCTAGCGAAAGCTCTAGCGACAGAAAATCCAACAACATGACGGCGCTACCTTGTACGTCCCCGCGGTGGAAGCCTATTCTCTATTACCCCTCCAGCGTATAGGAAATGTATACTAACGGAAATGCTTCTCTACGTGCAGATGCCGTCGATGCGGAAAGGTATGATCTTCACGATATATTCTCGTTCTACCTTGTCGATTAACTTATGCTCGAATAGCCCGTTGAGAGAAGCGGAACTCGAGACTCTGCGAACACAATATGAGAAAGAAGGCGACATGGCCGGCATACAAACCAAGTTTAACTATGCATGGGTACGTCTCCCGAAAACAGGTACACGAAAACCCCGCCCTGGGAGCAGTGTGCTCATTTGTTCATGTAGGGCCTGATCAAATCAAATGCTCGGAGGGATCAACAATTAGGAGTTCAACTACTTTCGGAAATATTTCGAGTGTCTCCCGACCGCCGCCGCGAATGTCTTTACTACCTAGCGCTAGCCAACTACAAGCTCGGGAACTATGGAGAGGCGAGACGATACAACGACTTGCTGTTGGATAAGGAGCCAGCAAATCACCAAGCGGCCGACCTGCGCAGATTAGTCGATGACAAAGTGACCAAAGAGGGGCTGATGGGCGTTGCTATCATAAGTGGCGTAGCCATAGCCGCTGGTGTTGTTGGTGGAATCCTATTCCGAGGCAAAAGAAGATGAAGGGACTAGGTATACCCTCCTCGGAGAAGGAAACTCCTTACTGAACGGAAGGGCTACGAGAAGCTCTTTGTACTCGAGACCACGGCGTTGTATCGGTTGACGTCGAAGGAAGGTCTCCCTATTTTTGTCTACCTATTATCCCATCCAGGAGGTAAATGCAATCTCGGGCGGTCGAGGCTAGGAAATGGACCTGCTGAAGCAATGAGGTTGGGGGTTGGGGGTTGAGGGTAGTATTGCATATATCTTGGCGTAAATATTATGAACCAATCCAAACCACCATGCGTAAGGGTATTCTAAAGACCAGTCATTCACTAGGAGTCATACTTGTCTACTAGGTAGGCAGTAGGTAGACAGGTGTTTGCTTGGTGTTGGTGTTTGTTGTTTGGATGTACAACCTCTTCTGTACCTAATATAGAGATTAAGCAGTCATTACTGGTCATTTTTACAAATGTTTAAGTCCTAAAGTCGTTCATATTGCTCTCTAGTATGTGTTTAGCGTTTATGTAATCGCCAAGGTTGGTGACTTGTTTGGATAATCATGATGTACCTGTGGCTGTGCATATTTGCCCCGCGATGCCTTAACTAGCCCTGCCAATGACGGCAGCCAAAGCCGGCCAGGGAACTTGAAGGAAGCTTTGCGACCGATGGGTCAGATTGACTTCAACCTACGAAGTACACGCTCTTGAGACGCGCACCTCTTCGCAAATCCTGTCGAATATCCTCGACACCATTTTCCCTCTACATCATATCACTGTTGACTGCTGTCGCAGTGCCCTTTCCTAAGTCTCAGCCAGAGCCAAACACGCATACGCATACGCACACGAGGTCGCATACAAGCACCATAGATCTTGGGCTACGAGAGATCCCTATCGCCCTTCTTATTAGCTCCTCGCACAGCTTCCCTAGGGCATACTTTATGAACTGACACTTCCTGGCCCTTTTCCAATACTTTCAATGTAATGTCACACTGTCAGCACAGTATCGAAATTTCCGGTCTCATATCGTTATCATCTCATCTCGTCCACCGGTGATTGTAAGGTGTGTTGCATTTAGGAGTGACCTGTTTATCCCATCCATCTACTGTCAGCCACTAACCTGTACGGTTTAGGTGTCCTTGAGCCTGCCTTCCGTAAATCCCATACGGATAGACCGTATTCTTGCACGACCTCCGGGTACAAATCCGCCTTGCTGGCTGCTGGCCACATCCCATCAGCCCAACCTGCGCTTTACCGTACCAACTTCCAGTGGGCAGCATCAGCCTTGCGGACTTGACCGCCTTCACTATTAAGACCTCGTCCGCCCAAGGATTTAACTTACTCCGTACAAATTCCCCTGAAAATCCATATTCGAAATCGGCTAAGGCTAGCGCTTCCGTTGTAAACTTGTCACTCTGGCGTTCCGAGCACTTCGCGCAGCAGGCCTAGCTATCGGCCTAGGACTCTCTGCCCTTGCCGCATACCAACACTCGAGGCAGGGCCAGATGGCGTCCAGAAGCCAGCACCTTGATGCGACGACCAGTCGCGAAGTTGTTTACTGTCACCATTGCGAGCATGAGTGGTACCGAGATGAGCGTCCAAACACCCTGGAATGCCCTAATTGTCACAGTGAGATCACGGAAATAGTACGTTTGATTGATACATGCCACCAATCAAATATCTGCTAACAGATAGCCAGGTATCGCCAAGTAATGACCCGCGAAATATAAGCGACAGCGACTCCCTTCCTGACTATGGCCGCCACCATCACCATTCTCCTCGCGACTCCGATGATGACCTCTACGAAGACGACGACGTTGAGCAACATATATTTAACGGCCCTGGAGGCTTCTTTAGTCGGCGTGCTATTTACCAGGCTCCTGATCGCCAAGCTCCCAATGGGCCCCGAGCTGCTCCTGATAATACCGACCAGATTTTCCGCCGATTTACGGAGCTGCTTGGGAATCTTGGAGGTCCTACTATGGTTGGTCGCTCTGGCCCAGACACATTGTTTGCTAGTCCTCCACAACGAGTTACGGTGCAAAGATTCTCTGGCCCTGGCTTCACTGCCGGTGTGAGCAGTTTTACCATTGCCACAGGACCTGGAAGAAACCGTCCAGACCCCAGCCGTAGTCCAGGATCTGGTATAGGACAAGATGACCCGTTCCAAAGGTAAGTTCTCTATACCTGTGTATTGTTCTATAACGTCCAGATCAAGACTTTTTTTTTTTTGCTGACTTTTTAATACAGGCTGTTTAGCGATATAATGGGAGAAACGGGTCCTCCCTTAGGTCATGATATCTCCCGCTCTCCAAACCAGAACGATGGGGACGGCAATACACGCCAGAATGCGGATTTTTCAATAGCTTTGAGTCAGCTCATAGCAAGTCTTATCAATCCTCATATGGTTCACGGAGACGCCGTTTACTCGCAGGAAGCGCTTGACCGTATTATTACAAATTTGATGGAGGCAAATCCCCAGTCAAATGCGCCAGCGCCTGCTTCAGAGGAATCCATTGCGAAGCTACCAAAGAAGAACTTAGACGAGGAGATGCTAGGACCAGAGCTGAAAGGCGAATGCACCATATGTATTGACGATCTGAAATTAGGAGATGAAGTTGTAGTACTACCATGCAAACACTGGTTTCACGAACAGTGCGTCGTCCTATGGTTGAAGCAGCACAACACCTGCCCTATCTGCCGTGCCGCCATCGATGGTGAGGCCGCTGGCCGTCCCGGTGGCGCGGTCCCGAGCTCCCAGCCTAGTTCGTCATATGCACCGCCTCCCCTAAGAAGTTTTTCAGCCCAGAATTTCTTCAGAAACGCCCAAGCTGGATCATCTAGTCGCCAGGATCCGCAATATCGACGAGACTCGAACTCGCCGCCAATGAATCCTAGCGCATCGCAGCCAACGAGAGTCAGAAGTCCTTCCCCTTCCCGTCGTTCGGCACAGAGTGATAGGACACGCGATGGCAGAGGGTCCTCGGGCAGTGGACCCTTACATTGGATTCGAGACCAATTTAGAGACAGGCGCTCGTAAATATCTCTTTCCCTATTGGTAACTCCGTCATTACGATAGGACTGCTCGGGACACTCTAGGCTAAATCCTTCCGGGGGCAACGAACGTTATTCGATCCCTCGAACAAAAGGGTGGAACTTTTGCGCTGCTTCATAATGTTGATAGATTACTAACCAGGTACGATTGTATGGATTACGTTATTACGCTCTTTACGCTCGGGGATGATAATGGTAGGGTCATTCAAGGAATGACAACCCTAGGCTCTCTGTGTCTGGGTCTGCGGAGTAGCACACAAGCAAGCATTCGGAAATTGCATGGCTTGCGTGGTAGACACAAAAACGACAAGTGGAAACGACACGACAAGTTACCCATGCAGCTTTGAGGGGGGATGAAAAGGGGGGTTTAGGAATTCTTCGAGATAGATCTCCGTGCCTTGGCGATACTCGTCTTGCGATGAATTAGCATTACTCACAGTATACCTAGCGTCATGATACTATTTGCCTTCATGTGAACTAAGTTGATAACTGCCTGTACCGGCCGCCTCGACACTACCAATTTGAAACTACAAAAGAGCCCTGAGGTAAGTGGTCTTTGTAGAGGAGGGTACCAAAAGCCATGTTTTTCTTTGATTAAGGAATACAATCGCAAATCACAGCGCTTGTTGCTCTTGGTTATCACATCAAAACCTCGAGAGTTGCGGAAACAGTATTTTTACTTTAATTGTTCTTCTATGTATTTTGATCATGTCTATTAGTCCAGAATGTCAGAATTGTCATTGGTGCCTCCAAAGCCTCGAGAAGCCGGTGACCATATCAAGAACCGACGCAGGAAATAAAGACACTTCGTGTGGGGATAGGGCCCGTTATTCTAAGCCTTTTATAGAGGATAAGAGAAATCTCTTAAACCGTCGGCGGGACGAAAGCCGGGAGCAGCCACGGCTGCGCGAGCTCGCGAATCGCAGGCGGGAGTTGGTCCATGGGGACCACGGCCATCCTGCTGGCGTCACCGCCGGTCGGGCGCGAGACGCTCCCCCGGAACACCTGCCGGAACACGACGAACCAGTAGTAGCCGTCGACGGGCTCGTCCCCAAGCCGCACGCTGATCATCTCGTGCATGATCGGCAGGCCCCACGTCGGGTGGAGGTCGTTGATGAGCGATCCCTCCAGGGCCGCCAGCCGCCCGAAGATGTCGGGCTGAATGCCGTAGCCCGCCGCGCTCGCGAGGAACATCCAGCGCCGCAGCGCCGCTGCTTCTTCCTGCGCCGGCGTGAGATCCTCGAGGGGCTCCGAGGGGGGCGCGGGTGTCAGAGCGACGGGGGCCTCCGGGATGAGTTCCCGCGTGACACGTTCGGACACGGGGGTGGGGAGAATGCGCATAGGGGTGTTGGCAATAGCTCTGTCGTCGTCGTCGTCGACGAAGACGTTGACGTTGACATTGACGTTGACGTTGACTGCGTTGTACCGATCCATTGTGAGAAATCTTTCGGGCACGGTAAGTTGATTTGAATGTATGTGTGTATGAGAATTTTGGGTCTTCTGGCGAGAAATTATGGCGTCGCTGACAGCCGTTTTATGTTCGTATTTTGAAATTCTTAACAACCTCGCTGTTTCAAAAATAAAGTGACAGTTACCAAGAATAGGGGGTTGAGAGCGAATAGAGATGGTATTCCGTTATTCGAAAAAACAAGAGCCCCTATTCCTAATAACGTCTTTAAGAGGTGTTTCAAAAACAGGCATCACTTTGAAATCAAAGAATTTAGGTACTATTGTTGAATGGGGATTGTACGGATTGTACGGATTACAAAAGATATCTCAGCAGGCCTCAAGCGCTTCTCCGTACCAGGGGCTTTACTTCAGCAGACGTCACAATTGCTTCATGGAGCTCTAGAGGTCTTGCTGCAACCTCCATTCCAACACCTTAAAAAAAAAGAGCACATAATATTATACCGTAATACCTCATGATACTTATAATTATAGTTGATAGGTAGTTTTAGGGATTTTAGGAGATGTGCCGTCCACAACATTCAATAAGGTATCACATTTATGACTATCAGGATTACTATAGGGCAATTTCTGTTTTATTCAATGAAATTGTTTCTTTTCTGTCCTTTTATCTTAGTATTACTAGAGAAACAAACGATCAAAACAGCGAACAGGTAGCAGAAATAAAGACTATTAAGTTACATAGCTTCCGAACCGCGACTTCTAGATATATGAGCTTCTTTTTTAAAGTTCGCCTTGTCTAGAGAAATGTTGATATCCAAGCAACCTACGATGCGTTTCCTTACTTTCTAGAAGGGTTTCCTGTAATTGATCGTTTGCGCGTCCGTCGATCGAGCACCTTGTCGCGGCCTTTTGTTAGAAACTGAAGTCGGTTGCAAACGATCAGAGCCTTCCGGTCCTTCATGTTGGGATTAATAGTAGACCTAGACCGTACAACTTGGTCTGTATCGCCGATGATGAGGGTGGAGCCTTCGCTCGTCTGGACCTCAACCTGTACACTCGACCCCTGAGGAGCCCGCACTCACGTATCGACAAAATCTGTCATTTCGCCGACCATGAGGTTGAAGTGGCGGATTTTCTCCTCCATTTCCTCTTCAGATGGAACAGGGGGCGTTGCGGGTGGTACCCCTGACCCTAAAACCAGGATTTAAAGACGAGATTCGCCTTTTCCAACTTCTCAGATTCCCACGGATGGCTGCCATCTTTTTTGAGTAGGCCCTTCTCCTTAGTGGCACTCGATATTTCCGCACTCGACGAGCCAATCTTGAGGTCCAGAATTTATAACCCTTGATGAATTGGGACTCCACATGACAGCGACTGGTTTCTAGCAGGTCCCTCTTGTGTGTATCGTGCTTATTTAATAGTAATTATGACTTGTGTGACTGAGAGTACTTCGATTGTATGAACGAGGTATATTGTCGATTTTTTCTTTCATATTTCGAGTTGGACCGGCGAAATATATAGTACGCAGAAAACGAAGAATACCTCACAGAAACACGATATTTACATTTGTACTGAGGTTTAACGATCATTGTTTACAAAAGGAGGACAGTTGAGAGAACAATTATAGATTTGCTTGATTCTTACAGTCCTAATAATACATATATATTAATATTTCATCTAGATATCATCTAATAGAATTACAGGCAGCTACTCTTACCGACAAGGCCTGTCGGCATAATGCACCCAAACCCGTATTTTCAGGAGCAGAGACATCACTGCCCAAGTGTCTTGTATTATCTATCTACTTTCAGCAGGAAGCGTGGCGACTCCCGAACCTATCCGCGCAGTTCAGAGAAATTGTGAGCGATGTGCCAGGTCGTATCAGGAGGTATTTCAGCGCCTAGTCGCTGCTGCGGTGACCGTGATGGTTCACCCCGTCGACGCCGCTGCTGTTGTCGTAGACTTTGTCAATGGACGTGCGCGCGGCGCGACATGCGACGGTGACCGCCACGGCGGCGGTCACGAAGATGGCGTGAATGTCTGAGTGGGCGGCTGCCTCTGTCAGTGCTGTAGGAGCGCAGGACGAGGCGGAGTTTGGGCTAGTAGTCTCCATTGTTCTAGTGCTTTACACCCATTGCGATATTTTCTTTTGGCTGGGCGATTCTTCATATTCCAACTTGCTGTAAATCTTGGGATCTATATATGTAAATCGGGTATTCTAAGATGCGATACTTATTTTCCGTAGAAATGTTATCTGGACCGAAATAATGGCGTCTCCTATGCTCCGTTTGCACCCGTACTATCTTTACACGAAGTAGCGGGTTACTAAACACGGGGGATCAATGGAACACGGACGGAACATATCTGATTCTCGAGGCATCTTGGACAGTTGCCGTTATACAGGAAGTGCCAAGCTACAGTATGAGACCTATCCCTAGGGTCAAAGCCGCGAGTTACTTTAGGGGTGTCTGTAGGATCTAGGAAAAGGTTTCGCGATCTAGACACATTGGAAAGGCATGACAAGTTTCACGTAGTGCACACAGTAAACATAAACGACACAGAAGTTCAGCAGCAGGATTTGGTTACTATTCAGCCTCAAAGTGCTATAGTTCCTTCCCAAGTTTCAAATAGGTACAGTCGACCCCGGTTTTGCGATCCTGTGATCACGCCATGTAAACTTCCTCCGACCCCCAATGTCCCTAGCGCACCACGCGATCCTATTTCGGAGGGGTGTGGTTGGGTACCGCCCATCGGCGCTCTTCCTTCTTGCGAGGGATGGGAATAGGCTTGCTTCGCGGGATGTCATCCACGCGCGCGGACTTGGTCTCGGTCTCGCTGTCGCTGTCGGTGTCGGTCTTGGTCTTGACAGGTGACTCATTAGGCGTGAACATCATGGGTGAACCCGGGGGCGTGACCTTGGCGTCGCGGGCGCCCTTGGTGCCGTCGGCGGCACTGGTGGCGACAGCCTTGGTGCTAGTCTCGGCGACGTTGGTAGCAGCGGTCTTGGTGCTAGTCTTGGCGACGTTGGTAGCAGCGGTCTTGGTGCTGGCCTCGGCGATGTTGGTAGCAGCGGTCTTGGTGCTAGCCTCGGCGGCGTCTCGAAGATCGTCGATCATGACCCATCCTTCAACGGTCTCCTCGGCGGGGGGGCCGCCCTTGGCAGAGTTGTCTCCCATCTTGCTTTCCTTGAATGCAGTGATGATAGTTGAATGAAGGTTGGTGTAGAGTGCTTTTTGCGTCTGGTGCTTCGCGGTTGTTTTGATAGAGTGGTTGTGGTTGGCGCTTTGCAGGACCAGACGAGATGAGGTGGATGATGGTTGTTGACAGAAAGTCTGGGATACCCTTGGAGCTGGGTCTTAAATACTGCATCAGCCAGCTGTAAAATCACCCTTGTGGCTACCACCGCGGTTGCTGCTGCTGTTTCTATGATGAGAATCGTCGCGGTGACCAGTGACCCGCGTCTCTGAGTCACAGCTGACAGCTGTCGATGGTTTGCTCGACGATGGGGTCAGATGCTGGCAGTAGTGTAGCTACTTCAACACAATGCCAGATAACTGACAGGTGCAGCCTCCCATTGTCACAGTGTACCTTGCGCAGCTTCCTTGTGGGGATCTATACTTCCCATATACCACTAACAAATTCCAACAAATTCACTTTCCAGTCCTAGAGCTACACGAAGTATGACTAAGGAGTACATGTACCACAGTATTGTCAGTACAGCTCTCAAAAGTATCTGCCTTGCTACAGATGATGTCCTTCTTTCTTCTAGGACAAGGCTGTTGGATGGATGGCCGGGGCCGTGAACAAGGCGCAGCTCTCTATGCAGTACAGAATATTTGGACGAGCTAGCATTAATATTAACATTCATCATTGACAGTACATCAGCTCTAACAAAGCATCAAATTAGCAACAATATTGCATATCATTAGAAGGAAAAAAAGGTACTTTTCGAATCCTCGTGGGCGATGTGGACGATCCCGGAGTGATGGTCCTCGAGGATCTTTAGGACTATTCAAGTGTCAATTGCCGCATTACAATACCACTAGATGGATTCTAGAAATATCTAGCATTATAGGGTGGTCACCCTTTTCAGAGGCGCAAGGAAACTCTGTCTCGGAAGAGAGGTTTCAAGTAGTGGAAGAGAAGTTTCAAGTAGGAGTAAAGATAGCATATTCATTTTTCGTAATAGGAGCCTTGCTATTACAACTTTGAGAAGGCTCAACTAAGGTACTTTATAGGGGTTATTAAGTGATGTTAGTTTTCATATTACAGGTCATGTCCTAATTACATATTCTTTCAAGGTAATGGTACAATAGCAGGGTAGTAAGTGTATTGTATTATAGCTACAGACGTTTACACTGGCTATTTTCAAAATTTAAGTGATACAAAATATTGTCGAATGCTGCCTGGGTGTAAAGCATCTCCAATTTAGGCGACAAATTAAAACGAGTCTACTTCTTGGAGGTAGACTTAGGCTTGTGATCCCATGGGGTGCTAGCGACAGTATGGTATCCGTTGTCATACTCCACCTTAGGCTTGGTTGGAATAGCGATAGGAGCACTACGGGGGACACTGGTACTACCGCCGTATCCTCCATCCTTAGGCGGAGAAGAGTCCTTGGATGAGCTAGGCATTCTGTCTCTCGTAAAAAATAATCTTGTGGGGATGTGGTGTTGCCTGTGGTAACTATAATAGTTGATGTGAAATATTCACTGATTCTGTACTGATAATGTAATAGTAAATCAGGACTATTCATGGATTTTGACTTCATACTTATAGAAGTCAGCGGCTTGTAAAACACTTCACTTGTTTTTGACATTGTTCCGACGTCGCTGTACAATCCTATTGTCTAAACTTAAGCCGCAATATCAGGGGTTCCCGACTACTTTCACTTCGTTGAGATTTCTTTGTGCAGACCGAATATGGAGCTTTGTTCAACCGTCACAACGTCTTAGTAACCTACTCTGTCTACAAAGCATAGAAGTTAATAGTAAATGAGTTTGTACTGGATAACATTTGTAAAAAGCTGATGAAACATGCTTGCTAAACAGTTCAGAAATTGTCGCATAATCGCTGCATAGTAAATCGTAGGTCCGCATTTCTCTCATCCAATTGCTAAACACTTGTTGCACGACAGAACGTGCCAAGAGATCGACGATGGCCTCTGATCCAAGCGATTAACGAGAATATGCAGGCACTCGGGGGTCGAAGCAATTAGAAGAGTATTGGAAGGCTCATAAGAGGTTGACTGACGATTAAGGCGTCCTACAAGGCAGCCATTGGCGCCACCGCTGTCTAATTAGATGGGACAACCGGAGTACTTTGGCGATAGGCATAAGCAAGCCACGATCCCCTTCCTGCAAAAAACGGGGTTGATTCAAGGACCTTAGGACCCAAAAGAATTATTATTTGAATTGAATTGAATCGAATCTTATACCGCTCACAAGAGAATCACGAGGCAATATTATACTACTTGAATTTCATTTGCGTATAAACTGCTGTGAGATTAAGAAGTCCCAATAGTTTATCGCAGTTTATTTTTCGCATTGCAATCAATTCAGAACTTGGAGGCGTGAAATCTCGTCAAAACAAGAGATACCTAACGCGAATGTGAATTTAACCAGAGAGTCAACTAGCGACAAGCTTGAAATCTATGGGTGTGAGTGTGTCTTAAATGAAAACCTACCTAAGGTAGATATATCCCAATGTAAAAATCGAGGATAGCCTTCTTCGAGTGTGTCCGAATTCCACAATGTCATTATCATAATGCATCTGTTCCCACAGCTAAAAGAACTTGGAAGTCTCCCGTGCAGCAAGTCTCGAAGTGACTCAAGCACGCGCTCTTTGTTACTGCTAGGTAAAACATAAAACGAAGCGTGCATGCGGAAGAGGGAAAGAAAAGGGGTAAAATCATCGTGAGCCACCTGTGGCTATGTAAACCTGTGGCTACATCAATGGTTGATAATTACCTTAGGTAAGCAAAGGACTACCCCTATTCCATCCAATGTTCGAATTTCTCTGTTATGAAACGTATCCGGCCGACCTATCTTACCGACTTGCCTATTATAGACACCTCGTATTTTATTTCTGGTTCTATCGTACCTTGGCACGCCATCTATTCAGGTACAATTTTAGCCCTGGTATTAGGCAGCGAACTGACGACGACGGGACTGATTACCTAATGCGGTGCTGCTGCGGACGGAGCTTTTCATTTCATTCGAAACGAGGTGTTGATCCCTTCACCCGCTGAAAAACATCCTAGATGTGCGTCTGGATGTACTCCGGAAATTTGGCAGTAATATATGGGCGACTGAATAAATCGACACTGTAAGTAAGCCTTGTCGGGGACAACTCCTCCTCTATGGGGTAAGCGGTCTTACTCGGTGGCCTGGCGAGGTCTGTAGCGGGTCAAGAATATGCCTCGTATCTGAGGAGTAGGTATCACTAGGGCCTCTCACGAGTAGCCACGGTCTACACGGCCTCCAGACTCCGACTCGGTGCAGATTCCATGTCACTCGTCTGCAAACTCTTGGCGAGTTCCTAGACAAGCATGCAAGTCTAGATTGCGTTTGACCTCTTCGTATTGCCTGCTAACTCGGATATGGAACCTCGGTGTGCTTGCGTAATCGCGCCCTAATAGAAAGGGAGGTGGCGGTGGAAGTCGGATCCAACGACAAATCTGCAAGTGAAGCCAACCGAAGCACATCACCGTCAGCGTGGAAGGGTGTGATGCATGCGCAATTCACCCACGTTCTTCCAACTCTATCTCCCCTCATGTCGATCGATCACGAGGGGGCCCACAAGCCTCGGGCATCAGCGATATTTCTGTTGACGGTCATACTCGGCGGACAGCCCCCAGACCAGGGATGAAACATGGATTGCGGCCCAACGACTCATCTCATATCCCATACCCCAGTTTACCTGTCATCTAGGCTCGTTTGCAAGCCATCTTATGTGCTGTTACTCGGACGTGGGTTGTGTTTGGGTTACCAATAGCATGGTCTATGGTACCGACCTTCATGCCCCCATCCCATCCCGTATGCTAGGTATGAGCTAAGATCTCTATCCCCCCTTTTCTGCCAATCCTCCAGAGGCTGACATCCACCCCCGGCATTATTAATGGTGCTTTTATAATGTATCAGGGAAAACAACTATGGGTTTTGTTGGTCTTTGTATTATCTCGTCAGGTAAGTTACGATGTCTGGTCGCTTTCGAGTTCTTTTGTGTGTAGTGGTCAGTCCAAGAATAGAGCTCAAATTATGGCAAGCGTGGCAACTTTAGTGCACATTAAAACCCCTAAACAGAGTTGTTGAGTGGCGTATGATTGCTGTTGTTATTCATATTCGTTCAAGTACTCTTAACTAGAAATCTTTGAGAGTCCTGCAGATCCGAACTATTCATGCCCATGGAACTCTGCATACCTAAGGTATGCAAAGCAGTCATGGCGAGCCAGGTAGAGTCGATGATTCACATTGTGGCAAGTGGTTCATCAGCAGCTATGTCTTCATAGGCTTGGGCATATTGATGTTTGGATAGGAAGTGGCCTTGATATGCACGTGCAGTGTGTATGGATCGGCTTGGGGCTGCAGTTTCATACTTTTTTAATGTAGCGAATCGAACCGAACATTCCAGATTGCAGATTGAAGGTAAAATTCGTAGCCGCAATGATTTCTTCGAGAACCCTAATCATTACCTAAGACTTGCCAACATTCTAATATTCACCGCCATCGTGGCAAATGTCGACTGATTTCTGCTTCACGTTTCATCGGCCCCTCCCAGTATCTACCCCTTCCGCACCGCGTCCGCACCAGGAGATCAGTCAGGAACCTTGGGCGAGATCCAGAAGCGTTCGCTGGAGACCCCCAGCTGATCAAGGATGATGGTTGAGTTACGACTGCAGCATCGTTGGAAAACACTACGGTCACACAGAGGTGGATTCCAGCGGCGCTGGTTATTTGGTCGGGCGTATCTCGTCTCTAGAAACAATGTGGGTTATCGCGCGGATCGTAACCTGGACGTGTTGGAGAGAAAAGACACGCGAAGCTTCATCAAGACCGGCTTGGATGGCTGAGATTTCAGACCGTTGAATTAGGTAGTTCGTGATTCTGTCGGCAGTGAATTTCTCACGATGTTCTGAGCTTGGCGGGCTGTCGTATGCAGCTCATTCATCTCCCGATGGCAAATGGCAAACATTGAGTGTCGTCTCGCAACTCCGCTTTAAATTGAAAGCAACGTTGGGCCCTTTCCAGACGGCAGGACATTGCGATCGATCCATAATCGACGATACTATCGAAGATGGCGAATAAGCTCCAACTTTGGCGAAATATTGTTGTTCCGCATAACGTATTGTGTTTTGTTTTTAGAATGCTGAGTAATGGACGGGCCGCCGCTCATTCGTCAATGCCGTCTGTTTAGTCAACCAGCAAGATGCAGAGCTCAATGCAGTGGCAGACTGAAACAAGCTTAGTCTCCTCGACGAACGCCCCGACTTGCCCATTATATACCATCCCTCGAGCCCGTGTAGCCCGCCCGAGCACGCCGAGCCCCTCCCGCCCGTCTTACCATACCAGACTCTCGGGATCAAGCTATTGGTTTGTAGAGCTCTGGTAGATGCAAGGTTCACGGGACATCCCTGTGACTTATCCGACGATTATGGCGGGATTTGAAGTGGCTGACAGCAAAGCCCGTCAGCGGGCGACTCGCGATAGCTCTGGGAAAGAAGCTATACCTGATAGGCTCTATACCTGTCTACCTAAGATAGGTAGCCTCCCAGGTATACGCTAGCTAAGCTTTTACACCTGGTCCTGACATGCATGCCAATGTCGCAATCCATGGCCTCATCGTGATCCATCGAGGCTCATGGCGACGGTAGAGAGGGTTCTGGTATAAGTTGCTTGTATCCTGTATAAGTCTTACTAATAATCGTAATGGAAAGTCAGAACTCAAGGAACAAGCCTCTCAACTGTATGACCAATCATTGCTACCTTATATTACGAGGCCGCGGCGGGCGTTGACGTAATTGTCGTTCGAGATCGGATTAGCACGGATTGTGTAGATCTGCCCCCAGGAATTGATTGGGTTGGGGGTGATTCTGGGGTGCGGATAGGAAGTTGGGGGTAGCCCGCCTAGAAATACCTAACTAGAGAAAGGCTACGTCGAGTTGACAGGCGAACCCCCTAGTCGGACCCCGATCGTCGAGGTCGCCATGTTGACTGCTCACAATTCTTCCTAACTCTTTGAGCCTTCGAATCTCTGATATTCCAAGGTAGGGCTATACGTTAGCGGTGAGCATGTATGAATCTAGAGCTGTGCATATCGTCACCGTTGATGATACGAGGTAAGTCGTGGTTGATTCTCCCGACTTAAACCGTGAGCCCAAATATCAAAATCTGACTCGTCACAACTTGTAATCGCCCTGCTCGCAAACAGGGCAGACACACAGACACACAGACATTTGGAAGCTCGGCCGATAGCCCGGCCCACACTGACAGCTACTTAGTCAGGCAGTCAGCACGCGCCTTCGGCATTTTCCACGGCGCGTGCCTGCGGGTTCATGCCGGTGCCCGACTATCATCCATCGCGAGGCAGGCGTTACCTTGCACCTTGCACCTTGCACCTTGCACACGCCTGTCACTATCTCTCTGGACGCACAAACCACAAACCCTGCTGCTCCACGCCATGGTTGACCACGGTTTGTAAATCACGGTTCACAGCCCACGCAGCCCGCGGCCCAGATCCCTGTCTCGACGCTACGGCATTTAAAGAGCTTAGTTAGACCGCCTGCGGGGGGCTGCCCCATCCCGATGCTAGGCCGTTTTACCACACAATACAATGCAATACGTCAAGGTTACTTTGGCTCAGAAGAATTCACCGCCACAAGTAGGTAACTTGCACACTTGTCAAGTCAAACGCCTTTCTGCAGTGATACCACGACAGGAAAAAAAAAAAGCACTCCTTGCCTACATATGTAGGTACCTGGGCACTTACTGCTCACTTATTCTTGCCAAGTACCTTGTCTCGGTCAACGGATTTCTCACGCGAGGACGGCGGACGGCGAATGGCGAGGTTCCCTGTCTATACACCGGTCACGACGCCGTTGAAGAAGGTTGCAGCGAGTGAGTCAGTCAGTGCACTGTAAGTAATAAGATTAGGGGGAGGGGAATATGTATATGTATGTGTATGGATATGTAAGGCATGTATCTATAAATGCATGTGTATGTATTACATAGGGGAGGGTATGTGTGTAGATTACCAAGGTTAAGATGTATATGTATGATGTATGTATTGTACTTGCACAGTCTACGATACCGATACATGCCTCCTACCTCTCACCATTCTTTACCCTTACCCTTACCCTTACTTATGGCCCCGAGCTTTATGTAGTTGGGTGGTTGCAGGTGTCCAGGTGTCCAGGTGTCAACTGATCTAAGTTATCTGATATGATACCTGTTATCCTTCTCTCTTCCTAACTCCTTCGTACCGTCTTTCCAAGGTCTTCTTCTATTTCCCCAATTTTTTTTAATCTCTTCCAAAGGAAGTGGGAAAAAAAGTCTTGGCTTTCTCCCCTCGTCCAAACTCGTGTTTCTTTATATCCATCCATTCCCATTTTCCGCATCCCGACCCCGACCCTGTCTAATTGATCGAGCTCGAATTAGACGGCCCTTATTCCCGGGTGCGCCAACCTGCAGTTCTGTGTTCAGCCTCAATTGAATCCTCCCCGTCCTGCCGGGCAGATTTGCGCCGTGGCGGGCTGCTACTGAGACACGAGCAACGCGCATGTCGTCATCTCAGATCCCGGCGGAATTGTCGTACGGCGGAGGACATACTGGACACGCTGGACACGCTGGACACGCTGGACACGCTGGAGACTCTATCATTTCTACTACGGCCTCCGTCTCTGCCCTGTCGCCAATTTCCATACTAACCCCGACCTCGGCCAGCACCCTCTACGCCTCTCCCGATTCGGCAAACCAGCCATTCTTTGGCGCCAAGTCGGAACCCGACGATGGTGATGCGAGTAGCGGAGGCAGCGTCACCGCCGCCGGCTCGGCGTACGAGCCGACAAAGAAGAAGCAGAAGCGCAACAAGCCCACGCTGTCATGTTACGAATGCGTCGAGCGAAAGACCAAGGCAAGTGCAATGCGATTTTGATTCCGCCTTCACGACATTATTTCTCATCACGTTTGCAAACCCACATGCATACGCGCACATTTTCGGCAGCTCGTGCTTCTACATCTAGCCAGCGTTAGACAAGTTAATTATGCCTCGCAGATTGCGTCAGTAGCACGTAGCACTACGGACGCCATGCATTCATTTTAAAATCATCCGAAGCCCTGCTTCTTTTTTTCCAGGTTCTACCTTGTCGCATCCCTGAGGAGAAGCAGATAGGGGCGCGAAAAAAGCTGGAGAATTTCCATTATTAATCCATCGCGCTTCTGCGGGAGCAAGCAAACAACATCCAGCTAGTGTGTGCACTGGACACTGACCCTGGACATTTGGTCACTGAATTGGAGCGTTTCTACTTTCACTCACTTCGTTCAGCTCTGGTTTTTTTTATATTAACAGCTTGACTAACATTGCCCTGTCCAGTGCGACAGAGGCAGACCTCACTGCTTGGCATGTAAGCTCTACTCTGTTGGGACGGCCCTCTATTCGATCGGTTATTCCTAATGCGCTTCCAGGTATAAAACGGCAAACGGAATGCAAGTATGCGCACGTGGCGAACCTCCTTGAGTAAGTTGCGGCAATAAAAAGGGGAGCTGGAGAAGCTGGGGTATCTCCAACTCGAGAGGGTTCCGCCACTGATGAGTAATAGGGAGACATCACGATCAGCCACCAATGGCCGTAGGATGACGAAACCACCTAAGAGGAAGGTGACGATGAGCGGAATGAGGCCGACGATTCCGAATATAGCAGACAGAGGTATTCTCGCCGGCCGGATGGCTTCTCGTGGGTCCGTCGCATTATCAACTGGGCTCCTCTCTAACATATCTTATTCCTATCCAACAGCCTCCAATGTCTTTGGCGTGGGCTCAGAACACCCATTCGCCAATTACTGGACTTGTGAGGGCGGACTTCCCGAGGTCATCGGCGTCCTGCCCGAGAAGCTCCAGGCCGACATCTTATTAAGTCAGTATTATGAATGCGTAGATCCCGTCTACCCCATAATCGACCGTCAGACATTCTATCTCGATTATGAGCGATTCTGGACCCTTAGAGAGTCGGAGAAGACCGACGCTGCGTTTGTCGGCCTGGTTTTCATCATGATGGCTCTAGGGACCCAGTTCGTCTCGACGACGAACCCGAAGGATCGCAAACAGACTTCCGAGTTCTACGCTTCGGCGGGCAACCAAGCATTGCGTATGTCCTCGTACTTGAACACTGCATCGTTGCGCTCTGTCCAGGCTATGGTTCTGGTTGGTTATTTTTTAATAAACGACAACCATGCCTCGGACGGCTGGGCATTTTCCGGCTTATTACGTACGTATCCCTCGAGACTACATACTGCACTATCAAATGTGTAGGGCCTCTCATTATCATTGATCTGGAAAAATTTATCTCCATAACAGGATGCTCTGGGAAAAGCGACCTATGATAGGGCTTCCTTCAAGAAGCAAGAACATTTCTGACATTGATGTTATAGTGAGACAAGCTTATGCGATGGGTCTCCACAGAGATCCGAATTTAGGTAGGTTAACGTGGTCGATAGTCAATAGTGATTTAACAGAGCTCAAGAAACTGATGAGAGAACCATTCAAGTGATTCCCACAGCAAGCGAATTCGATAAGCAGCAGCGGCGCAAGCTCTGGCAAGCCGTTCTCGTCCAGGATACCTTCCTGACGGTTCTGCTTTCCCTACCTCCCAACGCGACGCATACTGATGTTAGGGTCGACGACTTCATCGACGAGGCGGCTAGTTTTGGCGACTCGAATCCTACTGACATAGCGTATATCCGAGGCTCTTGGATGCTAGCCAACCTAGTACAAGAGACCATCTCGAGTCCCCGATCGCTCGACGTGCCTATCTGCTCCACCCAGCGACAGAAGTCGAAGCTGGTCGCCGACTTCCGCGCCGTGTACCGGTCGTTCCCGGACGTGTTCCGGTCGTGGGACCAGGAGAGCATCGCGCAGCTCGCCTGTAGTAATAAGCGCGTGGTGCGGCAGACGCTGTTCCTAAGCAGCAACTATTACCACAACCTCATGCTAGTACACGCGTCGGAGAGCCCCGATGTACCCGTTAACGTCCGCGCGACGCTCGAGGCCGCGCACGAGGCCATCACGTCATTTTTTGTCCTTTTCACCCTCTTCGACACCGAGGCGCGCGTCTGGTGGGTCTTCCACCACAGGGCCTTCCTCGAGGCGCTGTGCATAGGGAGTGTCCTGCGCGAGGCGGGGCGCGACCCGGCGACCGCAGATCAGTTTCTGAGGGATCCGCTCTTCGCGAGGGCCAAGGCGGATATAAGTACGTCTTCTTTTTCTACCTTCTATAACCTATTGATTTATTACGTCCTGACCGATCTCCTTCCCGCTAGCTCGTATGGTGCAGATATTGAAGATAATGGCAGACGGCGAGCAAGGCACCGAAGACGCCAGAACAAGAGTGGCGGTGCTGAGCGAGTTTCTGTAGCGTATGTACTTGACGACTGCTCTCTCTAGAGGTGGTTTACATGATGCCCTGAGTTTATACATAGCTATCTATACATGTACATTTTTTGTATGTATTGCGCTGGAGTTCAATGGAGAATAAGGACCTCGGCCATGCTTCTTAACGACGGAATATGGGGGGCCATTTGTTTAACGTGTCAATGTATCTAGGGGTGTTTATGATGAGAAGAACGTTGAATTAAGAGGTTTCTATCGCTTTAATCATAGTGCTGAAGCTTGCTGTTGTATATATGCCACACGAAAGTCAGTTGCACCATTCTGGTAAGTACAGGAAATATTCCTTATAGTTAAGCAATGTAATAGGCTCATTGGTGTCTAGACAGCACCATGTCAACTAGCAAAGGTGTTACGGGATGTAGATGGACCGGAAAGCAGAAAAGGAACAGCTTACTGATAGTAACATTGTGGAGGCCTTTGTAGAGTAATGGCCAACCCACCTAATTCAGCCCTATGTGCCAAACGGATATGCTGGTTCGAATTCACCCGAAGGCTAGTGTTTTTGATCGAGTATAAGCTGTCTTGCCCTTATTTCACGCTACGACTACACGCTCATCATAGCAGGTATCTATCCCTACCTGCCATCCCAATGCAGCATGACTGCAGTAAGCTAGGGTAGATGGCGTGTCCATGCTCGGGTAGCGATGCTAGCCTTGATGATGACTTACATGACGGAGGCGATCCCGGCATGAGGAGGAGCGGCAGGTTGTGGGGGTCTACTATCTGTCTACTGCAGGAGCATACCTAACCTAGGTATCTACCCACCTACCTACCTATCTACCTACCTATAGAGACCGGGGTGAGGTGGGAGGAGATTCGATTTCAAAGGGCGAATGAGTCAGCCCTCCAAAAAAGCTTGGCTTTGGGGGCCTGAGTATTACCCTTGATTTTCACCTGACATGTTGGCGGATGCTACGCACACAAGGTGCCTCGGACTTGCATCGGGTGCCGAGCGCTTTTGACATAAAATAATGTAGATAAGCAAGCAGGACGACCAATTCCGATTTCTCACACCGAGGAGAGAAAAAGGGGTTCGAAGTGGCAAGACTCCAGCGTAAGCACGGTAGGTTCGATTTAGGGACGACGCACGAAGAGACAAACCTCTGCTCGGCCCCGGAGCATCGACTCCCAATAAGAGGACCTCGATGCGGGGGGACTTGAGGAGTTTCAAGAAATCTCCTGACATGACTTGGTGTGTGCATATTACGAGGACGCAGCAAACGTACATGTGCCTGGGAATCGAACTAACTACATATAAAATCAGTATAGTATTTATATAGTATATTGGCCATCGCGATGCCTAGCATCGGAGCAAGTTCCTCGGTTTGGACGAACACGAGCTAATTGGTAGGCGTTGCTCACCGGCTCGGATCAGGACCAGGTGGTCGGGTCGAGACTAACGGGCTTACTATGGTAGCAGCGTAACTCTAGCAAAGCAATCAACAGGAAGCAGGAAGAGAGACCTAGCCAACCGCTCGAAAGTTTACTCTTCCTAACTGCGAATCGCGAGCGAGATACGTCACAGAGCATCGGGACGGCCGCTTCAATGGAGCCGCGAAGCCGAGTAGGATTCGCGATATCGCGAAGCTGCCGATTTGGTTCGCGCTCGGGTCCGAGACCACCACGTTACTGGAAATCCAAGCACTCCTTTCGCTCATTTGCTTCAAGTTAGATACACGGTCATAATACTGCCTCGACTTTTCTTACATGACGAGTCTTCTCAATAAATCGACTAGGTATGTTGATTAATTATGCTGGAACTATAGGCTCCGCATGTATATGCCGTGACGATCCCCGGAAGGAAGCGGGCTTATGTGTCTCAGATATCGCTCCCGGAAGTGACTCGTCAGAACCTATTCTCGGTCCTATCGGCCGATGACGCCGGAAGGCCGTTCCGTCGTCTACCTGAGAGGGGGGTCGTCATTTCGAAAGTTCAATGCATTTTCTAGCAGCGATGAATTACGGACTAGGTACGATGTATGATTTCGACCATCGATCCGTGAATGATAGCGTTAGAACCCTCTTCGGTACGCCTCTGGCTCATCCTACCACATGGGATCGGCTTGCCGACCCCCTTTCCATGATTGGTCGCTAGAGCTCGTGAGGGAGGGAATATTGCATGCCTAAGATGGAAAGCACGTGGACCGAGGGACGTGCTCTCTCTCTCCATTTCCCCGGATTAGGGGTGAGGGAAAAAAAAGTGCGCAGTGAGGCGAATAGCAAGATTAATAGAGACAAGATAGCACCAAAATGCTAAAAAATGTAACGCTGCACCAACGCCGACCATAAGTGCGGCATACACAGACAAACTTCCAACACGAGAGAGTTCCATTTTATAACATATAGCGCGTAGGTAACCTACCCAACGTAGCTACCGTGGTTTACGTAAAGTGCGCGCAATTCCGCCCCCATCTCGCTTCGCCTCATGTTCTTTAGTCTCTCGCGGCGCGTATATGTACGTTGGTAGAACGTAGCAGAACCGCCTGCGAGGTGTGGGTTGCGTTGGGCGCGCCGAAACCAACAACCACAAGAATCACAGAGACGCCGTGCCACTTTGCCGAAGTTCGGTCAGCTTCAAAACGGCCCGAATCCGGTGGCCATCGTAAATGGCTGGTTCCCCTTC
Source organism: Hypoxylon sp. FL1150 (assembly GCA_022495205.1). Lineage (NCBI taxonomy): Eukaryota > Fungi > Ascomycota > Sordariomycetes > Xylariales > Hypoxylaceae > Hypoxylon > Hypoxylon sp. FL1150. The sequence goes on along the minus strand of MU376190.1, from coordinate 230,442 downwards.
TTTCTTTTGTCTTTGGCTTTGCAAATTTTGCGCTCTCGTGGCCAAATAAGAAGCTTCTGTAAACTGTTGGTACCATTTTCCTTATTTCTCTCATGCGTAGGTATGTGTTGTATGTTATTTCGTCATGCATGGAGGGTTGTAGTTTTGTTAGTAGAGCTGACATCTTGGCCGATGCCCCCTTTTACTAACGCCTAATGCCGAGAATCAATGAGAACATTGAGAACTCGAATCAGATCCAATGAAATAGCTAGAAACGAAAATATTAGTAACATACCAATGGATTTGTTGGGTAGGTAGGTGATATAATATCGGAAAGGTTTCTAGCCTTTTTCTGCGACGTTAACATTTTCTCCATTGAGAGCGTAGCTGCGCAAAAGAAAAGCGATTGAAGATCTAACACTACTGGAACCACCTCCTTCGGATGGAAATCTGGCGAGCGTAGATATTGATATATAGCTAAATATGTATACATAAACTGTTTTGCTTTTCGGCCGTAATTACCATAAAGTCGTGATAGGCGCAAGCACCTGGTACTAGATATATCCAAATTCCTTCTCAGGTCGCCGATCGATGTTCCAAATATTTCCCCCAAATCAACTCCGAGCACTATTCAAAAATTCGTCAAAATTGTGCTGATGCGTACTTTTGTCTGCCCCTGGTCCTCAAGCTCATAGAGGAGTGAAATGCGGGCCACATGCGAATAATCAAAATTGTGTCGTGAAAGCATTTCAAGAATGTTCGCCGTTCTTTCTGTAGAAACCAACTCCGGTATGATGATGCCTGTAAGCAGATATTTTAATGTCCATCGGGTGGTGTGTATATATGTGCAGAAGTATGGCCAAATAAAATGGTGGGTAGATCGCCATGATTAGTATAGATAGTAGGGGAGGAAACATGCTCGGTTGTCCTAGGATGAAGGACCGTCCGTCGGTTTCGTTGATGCCTGGGCTGGTTGGATGCCATCCATATCCTGAACCCCCTCGTCCTCCACTTCTATCACCTCCCGCTTAGGAGGAGGACTCTTGGGGGTAACACTTCTTCGCATCGTTGTCGGACGGTAACTACGTGACTGCACGGGCTCGGCGGCGGCAGCCTCTGCATTTGGATTCTCTTCCAACATACGCACTAGTTCCTTGTCGGCCATCTCTTTCGTTTGCGCAAGACGCGTCTTGATTTTCTCGACCTCGTCGCTGCAGTCCCCATCTCGAAGGAATTGGTGCGCCGCGTGCTCGCACGTACCTTGAACGAACTCCAGACCTTTGTCCAGCTCTTCCCAAATGTCGCCCTTCTCCTGAAATGAGCCTAATCTACCGGTTAGGCCGGACCTAGCTCCTCGCATCTGGAATCTACCCGCCGGTAGGGGCCGCGATCCCATCTGCCGAGTGCTCATAAACCGCAGTCTCAATTCTTCCGGTCCGTCGTTCATGGGCTTCGGGGCTATGGCGTTCGTGTCAGCGGCGATGTGATCATCTCTGGGTTTCAGCTCGTCACTACCTCCGCTAGCATCGTCCTCCTCGTCATCCTCGTCGGGCATCTCAAGCTCGGCCATCCGTCTGATCTGGGCGACTTTGGCTGCCATTTTAGCCTTGCGCATCGAATTCCGTTGCAACGACACGAATTTGACTAGCTCCTCGAAGAACGACTGTACGTAGCTGTCGTAGTAGACAATGATCATGTTACGCGACCTGTACCTCTGCACGGTATGCTCGTTGCTAATCATAGAGTCCGTCTTCTGTTTTTTGCGAAGGGTTGCTCGCGCTCGTCGCTGCGCGGTCGCCTTTACCTCGTTGGTCTGACGCTGAAGGGACGTTTTGGACTTGGGCTCGCTCACAGGACTGGAAGGTGCTTCGGCGCCGCATTGCTGCGAGGTACTATTTTGTGCTGCCGGCGGGGGCGTCGCGGCGCGGGTTTCGTCTAGGATCGCGGGGCCTTCGTCTCGTGGCTTCAAGGACTCGGTCGAGCCAACATTCCTAATAGATCGTGCAGATGACTTAAGCTGATTCTCGGGCAGATTAGCCAGGTCCTGCTGGCGTTGGTCGATTTGTCCATTAAGCTCGTCGAGGCGTTTGAGCCAGTCGGGAACATTGGTTATTAAAGCGTTGAGACAGTCTATCGTCATCTTCAAGAAAGCTGGGATATCGTTTAGTCGTTTAAGGTTCAAGCTATAAAGGAAGCCAGCGAGTGGTTAAAAGGCGGTCATCTGATTATTCGACGATTCGAGGTGAAGGGCTCGGCGAGACGCGGAGGTCGGAGGTGAGAGGTGAGCAAAAAGGCCAAGAAAGTAGGCAGGCAGACAATTGTTAAGCTAGATGGTGTCAATAGCAATGACATATGTCAATGAACGGTCGACATTTGAGCTAGCCAGACAATGCGCTCCGGCCCAGCTTCGATATTAATATCGGCCGGGTGTAGAAGGCTCGATTTGGATGGAGGTACGAGTGCCAAAAAAATAGCGAGCCAATTACGAAATGGGTGGCTCGGTATAATATAAAAGTTGAAAGAGCCTTATCAATTGCTCTTCGAATCAAAGGCAGTTAAGGCAATTCAGGCGGATATGGCGGGGGGAGGGAATGGCTGTAATGGCTATGATGGCTGTGAGACCGGAATGAATGACTGATATTGAGAGAAAGATTGCAGGTGCCGCAGGTGTAAGAATTGCTAGTCCAGCTGTGGGGTTGGCTCTCGAGCTGTACACGTACTTGGTGACATGCGCTAATCTTTCTACATTGTGCAATGTACCAAGGTATAGAAAAGGCTTCCGGCAGGCAAATGGATATCCCCAGGCTCTACTGCCCGTACCTGCTGTACATGCTGTACCCACGACCTATGTACCTGACAGCCTGGGCGGTACCTCGGTGGATTCCAGGTACTGAGCGCTAACGAGTCAGATCTATGCGACGATCAAGTATTTGAGCTGATGTCTCTCTATGTCTCTACGCATCGAGGTACATCTCAAGACTGTACTTCGTACATGCAGTTGAATGCAGGACCAGGGGTAGCGGCAAGGAACCCCTGTTAATTGGCGCCGTCGCGTGCAAATCTGCGAGTTTCTTCGACGGTTTTGATCGGCGACCAATTAACAAGCTCCCGTTCTGGTTTGTTAAAAAGCAACCTCGAACCCGCTCAAGAAGGGAAGTCATTTTTGGATTACTGATTCTTGATTCTCAAAAACCAGATCTCTCAAGAGTCGTTTCTTAGGGATAGCGATGTGGAAGCAATTCGTGTTATCGTGTTACACGATGGAAGGAACCGAGCTGCGATGGTCCTTTGTCCCTCGGTCTATGGCCTGAAAAGGGGAATATTAAAACAGCGTCAATTGCGGTGATAGAAGAAAATATATGGAGTGCCAATGTGGCTCGTCCGACCTATCAAGCAATTCTCCAGTCTTATTCCTATTCTTACTCCTGATACTAGATATTTTGGGGTCCATGTACCAATTGCTACCCAGATGTATTCCGTATCTCGACACGAGACGAAGAAATCGTCACTTATGAAACTCTGTAGGCTTGTCTCATTCATCGATGTGTTTAATTCCATACTATGTAGGTGGAAAATGAGTAAGTTGATGTGGGGAAACTCTCTCGTACAAGTCTTACAGCAACGTCTCTTCCCGGTCTCACCTACGAAGATGGACAAGTTTAAGACGAGGTCGTCACGTATAGTATATTCCATTCGTTGGCGATATCGAGGACCATTCTATGAACTTGAGTCACCGGGATACTTTTTTTTTTTTTTTTTTTTTGCATCCAAAATTAGATGCATGTCACTGCGGGCGGGGAAAGGTCTTTAGCGGTTGGAGCCATCGCGGGAGTGGCTGGGAAAAGCTGGGGGCGCAATCTTGTACAAGCAAAGCGGGAATAACCTTACGTATAGCAGACGAGTACAGATCAGCATTAGCTGGCAAGCGGCAAGCGGCAGCCTACATGATCGTAGCTTCATCTGCTCAAATGGTAGTGGAAGGGTTCGGAGATAGGGTGCCTGATTGGGATGTGAACATGGTACTTCTACCAACCTGATTTTCTCATATTAAATACCTTTGAATTTGTGCTAAAGAATTAGATGAGCCGCCCGAGAATTACTTCATATGTTATCTCAGAGGTATGTTACTGACAAACATCCCTGAGACGCCGCTTCATAACACCGCTTATATACAGTGTAAACCTATTACATATTAATACTCAAATTACAAGCGTCGTACTGTGCTAGCCACGGAAGCCTGATATTTGACTCTGCATAAGGACTACATGAATCAAGCGGTGAATAACATACCTACCTACCTAGGTATACATGTACATTTCAACAATCCATCTTACATGCAAACATGTCGCGAGCCGCTCCAAAAACTAATCCATTATGGAATATCTCGATCGCATTGGCTTGCGCTTGAAAGTCTAGAACTTCCCGAGGTCCCATCATATATTGGTTGAGATGAATGGGAGGATGGGAGACCTTGGCTTGCTCCTTTGGAAAAGCCCGAAAGCCCTGCATATCGTGGAGTATTTCCCACTCGGGTAGATACGAAAAGACTCCGAATACCTCTTTTACTTGTTACTATAGACTTTATGATCTATTTGCTAAATGTGGTATTCCGTAATGGTGACGAGGCCGCGTTCGACATGCAAAGTGCCATTTGGATACAACTCCATATAGTCCATTACACTCCATTACTGATCTCGCATAATGCCATTGACAAGAAAGATGTAACATAAAGTAGGCTGTGTGCCACATATGCAAAAATAACCCTAATTGTCTCGCACTGCAGCGAGCTCTCATCTCGTGCCGTGCGGCATCAGGTTATACCGTTGGAGACGTTGCTGCTTGCTGACATCACCAGGAGGGCAGCTTGACAGCTTTGGTTTGTGGCACAGCAGGCACAGAAGGAGTAGTTGCAGAAATATCACAAATCAGATCACGACATCGGAGAGGGTCTTCATTCCTTCACTCCAGCCTCAATAAATAATTCTTGTGCTTTGCGCTAGGCTAAGAAACGGGAAAGCGAGCGATCAAAAAGCTACCCCTCTCCCGTCACCCTCGGGATAGGACCCCTGCCTGCGGACACGTGGAAAAATCGTGATACCTACCTCCTAGATAGGTACCCATCTCCTCTCGACGGCTTTCCAATTTCATCCTACTGCTGTCCATTCCTCACTGCACGCTAGAACAAACATTGTTCAAATCTGAGAAAAAAAAAAAAAGTGTTACGGAATATGCCCCCCTCCTCTTCCCGCTGGAGTTACTGCTTTCCATTCCTAACCGCCCCCTATAACAAACATTTTTTAAAACCTATAAAAAAAAAAAAACGTTTACCGCATATCCCCCCCCCCCCTCCCCCCCCCCCCCCCCCCCCCTACCTAAGTATCTCCAGCGGGAGGAGTGCATACGCTACCTACGCTACCCCACTCGGCAGTGTGCGTAGGACCCTGGACACACGATAGTCCTCATTGACACACCTCCTCGAGCCAGGCAGGTCATTGGGAAAACGGTCAGGATAAAGTCAATTCCTACCGAGGTGCCTGAGTGTAACCTAGGCACTCAGAGAAGCATTCATCTGCTCACCTCGTGTTACCAAAACTTGGGGGTGACGAAATTCAAGTACCTAGGACGAAGCGAAGGAGCCGCCCTAGCTCAGCTGCGAGATATATGAGATGTTTTATCGTGCTATGTGCTACGTAGGACTTTTCGGTATTGAAAATAGAAATTGAAACCTCACCTCAGATCCGCCATGTGGCCGCCGGCTTGGCAAGGAAGAAACGCCTCTTTTTGTTTTTGGATTTTCTCCATCACGTCAAATCAAATCACATTTGTATCACACGCAAACATCCATACAACCCACTCACACACAAAATCGAAGCGGTGCGTCCCGTCCCCGGATGCATTGTTGTTGTAACCTAGGTTAGGTTAGGTTAAGTAGAAACAAACAAACACTGAGCCTCACTGAGGGAATTATCGGAGGTTAGAAGCGCGCGGGAACCTTATCTCGCTTTGCCAAGACTTGGTTCCATGTAGGCTGGGTTGGCTTGGGCCTCACACCACCAAAAGTTAGAATAAAAAAAGGGGGATCTCGTACACGTTTGGGCGAGCAGCATATGTACCTGACGTACCACTATACGTAGGGCTACCGAATCATTCAACGTAGTCCTCGAGGTCGTCTCAGCGATTCAGGTACCTCGGCAGGTACCCGGGTGTGTACTTCGTATGTTAGTTAGGTCGAGCTACCACTCGAGTCGCACTTCTTGATATCTGAGCCTAACAGATGTATTCCTTTTGCTCGTATGGATATAGATAGATAGGTACTTGCTAGCTAAGGCCACACCTCAACCTTCTCCCACCCGTCCTCCAACATCCCGCCCGGCATCTTAGGCTCCTTCCCGCCGTCTCTAAAGGTGTACTGCCACCTACGTCCGCGCTCCGGATCGCTCAGATCCGTGCGGTCGACCTCCGCGGGCACAATAACCACGACCCTGAAATTCGCCCGCGCCACCTCGTCGTGCAGGTCCGTCACCTTCTGCCCTAGCTTCAGCCTGTCATCCGTCACCGGCACCGCGACGGGCGTACCCGGCGGCGGGTTGCGGAAGGACCCTCGCATCAGGGGGCTCAGGTTCCCGAAGTGCGCCGTGACTTCGCGGCTGAAGCTCCAGTCCTTATCCTTTTCCTCCGAAGATGTCTGCGTCTGTGACTGTTTCGGCCGCATTCTCGCCAGCAGGTCGTCGACGACCTCCTTCGCGGCGGGAGCGTCCGGCTCATCAATATCCGGACCAAGCACGTAAGCGCGCCCTCTGACACGCCACTGCGTGCCCGTCTCCCTGACCCAGAACGTAGCCTCGACCCGCTCCCCGCGGCGCGAGCGCTTCAGGTCCTCCCTTTCCTCCGCGCCCACGAGCTCGGACATCTTGTCCATCCGGCAGTCCGTCGTCAGCGTCAGATAGTCGCTCTCGTACGCGTCCGGGTTCAGGTCCGCCTCGTTCTTCGGGTTCACCGGCAGGTCGGCGAACATGCCGCGGAATACGCACGTGCGGGCCCTCGGCCAGGACGCGGGGCCCGACGGCGTGGAGAGCTGGCGCGCGGTGGCCAGGGTGAATTCCGGCGATGCCATTGTCCGGACGTGCTCGAGGAAGAGCTTGCGCCATGGCGCTGCTGTGGACGTTGCCATTGCGCGGCGGTGGTACGTGAGATGGGTTGCGAGCTGTGCAAGCCGGGTCGGTGATGGTGATGAGATGGTTGGGCGGTAAGCGAGGGGGTGCATTAAGCTAGGTACATGTAATTACCTATTTAATAACAGGTAAGTAGCAGTTGAAACAAACCCCTCGACACAATTAATTCCTATTATCACATTGCGCTTCTCTTAAACAAGGTGACGCGCTTGAAGAAACTCGATATGATGAGTCAATACTCAATCAATTACCATATTCTTAAGAACGAAACCAAGTAATGACGTCATTGAATAAGAAGAGAATTAATCTCAAGCAACACCGATTCCACAAATACCCATAGAACATATCACACGAAACAGAATCAACGCAAGCTAATAAATAAAATGATTAATATCTCTATATAAAACGTACATACGCATATCTAACGTCTATACATATATAAATACATATATTATACACAAAATACACAAAATACACAAAATACACAAAATAAACGTAACTCGTAAACATACGCTATACCATATACCTCGTACATAAAGTCATTCACGCGTGAAATGGCGCGAGCCAGATTCAAGTCTAATGCTATTTTTCCTGTCTACGCGTCGAGCCAGTCTTAAATATCCTTACGGGAAATACGTTCCTACTATCTAATGTTTGGGTTCCTACTATAAAGCCCAGATATATGCGCTTAGGTCCTACTGAGCGAACATCTACGAAAATGGTGGGAAAGGCGTGCAAATGGTTCACCCTGACATGACCAAAGCCAGCAGGGCCATCCGGCAGTAAAGACCGTACCTCATCTATAACCTAATTAGTACAAACTTCACATAAAATTCAAGGATGGACGCTTACCTGTCTGAAGTATGCTGCCCGATGGTCATAATCAACCTCCTCAGCAACCTCCTCGTTCCTGGGCAAAGGGTGCAACACACGTGTCGTGTGCTTCGCGTGCTTGAGAGTAGCATTGTCGATACGATACGAATTCTTCACCTTCTCATACTCTTCAACACTAGGGAAACGTTCCTTCTGAACCCTCGTGCAGTACAAGACATCACTTCTAGACAGGATCTCCGGAGTAAGTTCCTCGGACTCGCAAAGTAGCTGCCCGGATTCCTTGAGCAGGCTGCGAACATCCTGCGGAAGCGCCAGCGACTTCGGCGCTACCAACTGGACTTGCACCTGGTAGTGGCGCAGGAGGTACACCAACGAGTGCACCGGTCGTCCATATAGGAGATCGCCCACGAATGTGATAGTCAACCCTTGTACAGTGCCGAGCTCTTCGCGAATGGTGAACAAGTCGAGGAAAGCCTGCGTGGGGTGTTCTTTGCTCCCATTTCCGCCATTAATGACGGGCACCTTGCTGTACTTCCTCGCAACGTCCACCGAAGTTTCTTCAGGATGACGCAATACGATGGCGTCACCATAACATTCAAGCGTCCTGAGCGTGTCTTGAAGTGACTCTCCCTTCTGAACTGACGAATGTGTCGTGGTGATAGGAATGGTTCTGCCGCCCAAGCGCTGCATGGCCGCATCGAAAGATGCCGACGTGCGCGTTGATGGTTCATAAAACATGGTGCAGAGGACGCGGCCACGCAAGATGTTTAGGACCCCTTCTCGATCGACGCCGAGGCGCATCTCTTGCGCTACGGCAAACAGGAGATGGAGGTCAGATCGCGAATATTTTTTGACGGAGAGGACATGTGCGCTTTTGAATGCGGAGGGTTGCATAAGAAGGTCATGCAGGGAATCAACGAATGGCGCCCGTGACGGTCCCGGGAGACCTAAATCTTCTGCATTCGCTGCGCTTCTCGACATAGGTCGTAGAGTGTCCAGGTCGCTGTCTGTCAACCGCGATGAACTTCCCATTTTTCCAAGTAGAGAAGGGCGTCGAGCGCGTAGAGCATCAAGTGGATGTGCTGGCTGAGGCAGCGACTTCATATTCGGCGACATAGGGGCAGGTATGCTTCTATGAGTAGACATGTCCTTGCCGAATGGGGTGATCGGGAGCAGCTCTCCATCAAGACAGACCGTCTTATTCGTAAAGGTCACTCTTTGGACTGCTCCACGCATAGTCTTGCCAGCAAATGGCGACCAAGCTGATGTCCGTACGATGTAGGGGCGATCAATCTCAACCTCGACAGATGTTCCTACCTGCTCATGAAGTTCAAAGATCTCCTTAGGGTTGTCATAGAGGCGAGTTTTAATATCATCAAGGGTCAACTTGCCTTCCGTGACGGATGTCAACAAGAGAGGTAGAGCATCAGCAATGCCGACCGTAGGGTCTGCCTTAGCTGTAGAGTCTTTGGTAGCTTGCACGGTGCGTGCAAGCTGGTAAGGTAGACTACCGATGGAGAAGACATCAATAGTGTCGAGGTGATCCCAGAGCGCTTTCTGGTCGTCAGGCTCGGGAAGACATTGACACTCGGGGAAATCCTTTCGAGTCAAGTACAGCGAATAGATGGACACATCGCAAGTGACGTTGAGGCCCTTCTCCTTGCTCAGCGCAATGAGTCGGATGTCTTCCTTTGTGGTGACGCTCGTGACATGAATGCGCCTGCTGTGAAGGCTTGCAAGCAACAAGATAGAGGCAAGATCCGTGGTCTTGGCATCCGTCAGGATTGGTTTGTGAGCAGGCCATGAGTCGAAGTGGGCAGTAACTGCTGCAACCTTGCTGATGTTATCCGACAGGTGGTTGAACGGAATGAAAAGCGACCCAACCTCACTTGTTACTTGGCTGATCTGATCTGCATTGTCGGAGGTTGCCGAGACAGAGAAATTATAGTCACAATAACCACCTCGCTTACTACTCTGCTGGGCAATCTTCAACGTCCTGGCATCGGTGATAGAACCTTCTACACCCATAGGCATGACACGAATCATGCTAAAGCCAGAAGCTATGGAAGCCTTTGTGACGGCCTGGACATCATGGCTGCCCTGGTTACCAATCCCTGGAACAAAGGCTGCGATGTTAATCAATCCCGGAAGCACAATTGTGCGATGACTTGTCTGGTAGTCCCGGTTGCTAATCTCTAGCTCGAAATGTCTAGCAATCGCCTCAATCAAGATCTTGGCGTTCTTGACATTGGTGACCAGGGGAATTTGGTAATCCACAGCCATACGTCGAGTCTGGTATCCCTTGCTCATGTAGTTGGCGGGTCGGCGATACTTGTTATTCGACGGCAGGTTGATGTACAGATTGATCATGTTCTTCGCCAAATGTTGAGTCAGCGAGAACTCGGATCTTTGGTCGTCTTCCTCGTTACTAAGGACTTCTAGGAACTGGACAGGAATGCCATGTTCTTGGAGAAAATCGGCGGTACCGGCAGTGGCGAAGAGATTATATCCCAACTTCTGAAGCTTCTGGACTGATGGCAGCATCTCCTTTTTATCCTTGTAGGAACCGATCGACAAGAGGATGTTACTCTTCGGGATTTTGAAGCCCGTGGACATCAGTGCTTTGAGATACGCCTCGTACTTGTCCATACCGAAGCAGGCTACCTCTCCGGTAGAAGCCATCTCTACACCTAGTACTGGATCGGCACCAGACAACCTCGAGAAACTAAACTGGGGGACCTTGACTCCGACACAGCCTTGGTGTATGGTGGTTGGCGGGTACTCAGTGAAGGGAACTCCCATGATAGCCTTAGTTGCCATCTCGATTAGGTCAACCCCCATAACCTTCGATACGAAGGGGAATGAACGCGAAGCCCGCACATTACACTCAATCACTTTGATATCGTTGTCCTTCGCAATGAATTGAATGTTAAATGGACCAGTAACGTTGAGCTTGGCGCCAATTTTTCGTGTAGCTTCTTCAATCCGCTGAATTGTGGTTTGTTCAAGATCCTGCGGAGGTAGGATGAGGGTCGCATCACCAGAATGAACACCAGCATTCTCAACATGTTCCGAGATGAAATGGCCAATGACATTTCCGTCTTTTGCAACAGCATCCATTTCAATTTCCTTTGCATTCTCGATGTATTTCGTGATCACCACAGGGTATTCACGCGAAACCTCGGCGGCCTGCTGTAAAAACAATTCAAGATCTGCCTCCGAATACACAGTGTTCATAGCCGCACCAGATAAGACGTATGATGGGCGAACCAGTACAGGGTAGGAGACCTTCTGGCAGAAACTTCTGGCGTCTTCGAAGCTTGTGAGCTCCTTCCAAGTAGGTTGGTCGACGGCGATTTCATCAAGCATACGCGAGAACTTATAGCGATTCTCTGCTCTATCGATCATCTCCGGCGACGTTCCTAGGACCTTAACACCGGAGCGAAGCAAGGGTAAGGCGATGTTGTTGGGGGTTTGACCACCCATAGCACCCAGAACGCCACTAGCGGATTCCATCTGGTAGATATCAAGCACGGTCTCCACGTTGATGTTCTCGAAGTATAGGCGATCTGCCTCGTCATAATCGGTACTGACCGTCTCAGGATTATAGTTCACCATGATCGTCTTGAAACCTGACTCGCGAAGCGTACGAATGGCTCGCACTGAACACCAGTCGAATTCGACAGATGAACCAATGCGGTAGACACCAGATCCAAGGACCATTACACCGTGATCGTTGAAGGTAATATCGTGTGTCGAGGCGTTGTATGTGAGATATAGATAGTTGGTGTACGCAGGAAACTCAGCAGCAACGGTATCGATCTGTTTAACAAACGGAGTTATACCGGCTTCGAGTCTCATGCGCCTCACTGCCAATTCATTGGAATCCCAGAATTTCGCAAGTTGGCGATCGCTAAATCCAAGACGTTTGCCCTGAAGGATGAGGTCGGGACGGCTAGAGATTTGACCCGTATTGTACTTGGACATGTCTTTACTAAATTGACTCAAGCCCATCAATCTGTGCAGGAACCACTTGTCAATCTTAGTGAGCTCCCAGATTCTATCGACCGAATATCCGGAGGCCATTGCATTGGCAATGGCAAAGAGACGTTGGTCGGATGGAGTTTGCAGCTCGTCATCGATTGACATGAGGGCTTTAGTCTCACCAAATCCGAGGTTATGGAAGTCAATAGCTCGAATCGCCTTTTGAATAGCTTCCTCGAAAGATCGTCCAATGCTCATTACTTCACCAACACTCTTCATTGATGATCCGAGTGCTGTGGACACTCGGGTGAATTTCTTGAGATCCCAACGCGGCATTTTAACGACGACATAATCGAGAGATGGCTCGAAACAGGCACATGTGACCTTCGTAACCGTGTTTTTGATTTCCTTCAAGGGGATGCCGAGACCAAGTTTGGCAGCGATGAAGGCAAGTGGATAGCCGGTTGCCTTGGATGCTAGTGCAGATGATCTAGAAAGTCTAGCATTGACCTCGATGATGCAGTACTCCTTCGAGAATGGATTTAAGGCATACTGGATATTGCATTCTCCGACTACTCCGAGGTGGCGAATGACATTGACTGCTGTCGTCCGCAACATGTTGTAGTCCTCGTCTGATAGCGTTTGAGATGGTGCCACAACAATGGAATCGCCCGTGTGAATGCCGAGGGGATCGAAGTTTTCCATGTTGCAGACAGTGATGCAGTTATCTTGAGCATCTCGTACAACCTCGTACTCGATTTCTTTCCAGCCCTTCATACTTCGCTCAATCAGGACCTGCGGGCTTGCTGCTAGAGCCTTGTTGCAAAGGTCCAAAAGTTCAGCTTCATTATTAGCAAAGCCACTGCCCAATCCACCCAAAGCATATGCAGCTCTGACGATGACCGGGAAGCCGATGTCCTTCACAACGCGCATGGCTTCATCAACGCTGCTCGCAGATGCGGACTTAGCGCATTTTTCGCCGATCGAATCCATACTGCGGGCGAATAATTCTCGGTCCTCAGTTGTGATGATGGTATCGATGGGAGTACCCAGTACTTTAACACCAAGCTCTTCGAATTCATCCTTGAGTTGTATACCGACCTGTAAAGCGGTTTGACCTCCGAACGTGACGTAAATTGCATCCGGCCGCTCATGGATGATGACTTTCCGAACGAACTCGGCTGTGACAGGAAGGAAATAGACCTTGTCTGCAAGACCCTTGGAGGTTTGGATTGTCGCAATGTTGGGGTTAATGAGCACAGTGTAGATTCCTTCTTCTTTCAAGGCCTTGATAGCTTGACTGCCCGAATAATCAAATTCGCCAGCTTGTCCGATGCTAAGACCACCACTTCCGAGAACAAGAATCTTCTTCACACTAACACGCGGGTGTAGTGATTCGTTCTCCTCCGTTGTACCACCGGGAAATCTGACTGGGGCATTAAGGAGATGTGGATTTCTGACGCAGTTGACGATAGTGTCAATGAAGACATCGAAGAGGAACTCGGTGTCCCTAGGGCCAGGAGTGCTCTCCGGATGGAACTGTACGCTGAAATACGGTTTGTTGACGTGCATGATACCCTCGTTGCTGCCGTCGTTGGCGTTCACAAATAATTCTTTCCACTCGTCCGACAACGTGTCGGCGTCAACTGCGAAACCATGGTTTTGCGAAGTGATATGACATTTCCCAGTAACCATGCTCGTGCAGGGAATGTTATGACCTCGGTTACCAAACTTCATCTTGGTCGTTTTCGCACCAGCCGCTTGGGCGAGCAGCTGGTGGCCGAGACAAATGCCGAAAACTGGGGTTTTATTGGCCTTCATTGCTTTGGCAATCTGCTCTACGGGTTCGCGCATAACGGCCGGATCACCGGGTCCGTTTGAGATGAAAAGTCCATCATACTCATCTCCCGCACCACTAGCGAAATCGTGATTCCATGGGCACACAAGGACTTCGATACCCCTGTTTAGGAAACATCTGAGTTGGTTGTTTTTCATACCAACGTCCAGACACAGGACTCGGAGGGGGCGCCCGGAGGGGTGCTTTAACGCCGAAGATGGGGTCGGCTTGTATAGTTGGGGTTGCTTAATGGAGACTACGACATGATGAGTCTACTGTCATCGGGTTGCCTATAGAAGTGTACTCACCCTCTGCCACAAGGTTCTTCGTGTTGGGGTTGACCCAGTCAATTGTATCGAAGTGTGGCTTCCACTCCTCCTTGGTGTAATGGCTTGAAAGGCCGTTCACACCATTTGTTCCATTTGTCAAACCTTGCTTTTGCAAAAGCATTCGGCCTAGCATACTGCCTTCTTGTCGGATGCGCTCCGTTAGGGCTCTCGTGTCGACGCCATACATGGCAGGGACACCCTGTTCTTTCAGCCATGTTCCTAGAGAGGACGTGGCGAGGTAGTGGGAGAACTGTTCACCGGCGTACGAGGATACGACAAGACCGGCGATGTGGATCTGGGACGATTCGAAATGCGCAGGGCGGTCGCGAAGCAATTCGTCCATGGTGTCTCGAGAAGGCACGCCATAATTTCCGACGAGAGGGAAAGTGATTACGAGGATCTGTCCGCGGTAGGAGGGGTCTGTTATCGACTCTGGGTATCCTACCATACCAGTCTGGAAGACTAGTTCTCCAGCGATGCTCTTCTTAGCACCGAAGCTATAGCCTTGGTAGGAAGACTGGTCTTGAAGATCAAGGCACATGAGGCCTTCATCCTCCGGGTCTACTCCGCGCGCAGAGGCGGGTTGGTAATGAACAGGTTCCGCCATGTTGAAAGGAAGAGGGAAGTTAGACGGAAGCAGCAGTTAGGAAGCTCTCGATTAGAGCTTGCCAGTGCCGCAGAGCAGTAGTCTAATCAGAATATCATAGCGTCGTATAAGTCAAATAACGACAGCAAAAGATTTGTCCTCCGCAGACTTCAAAAGGTGAAGCAGAAAATTAATTGGCTTCGACCGAAAAGATGCCAAATAAAATTTTTAGGTATTTTTTTTTTCTCTTCTTCGTCTGTACTGGGTACTTGCAAGCTGCCCCTCCATGTGGCTTGAGAGGTTGCCAATTGCAGTCCACTACGACGTAAGAAGCCCACATTGACGTCTTGCAGGGTCCAATAACATCGTGTTATCGGGAATCAAGCGTCAGTAGGCCAGGGGCTAGGTAACAAATATCGAAGATCTTACCCATTTTGGAGGCTAATACGACCTAAACTCAATTTGCAAAGTACCATGTACAAGGCAAAACTCACTTTGGCGGTGACAGATGCTTAACCATAAAACTTCTAAATACGAGCCTGAGGCAGCATTGAAAGAGTCTCCGGATTTTGAGCATGCCTGAGGGTTTGCGATGCAACTTGCTCCTTATGTCAGACCCTTCTAAACATTTTGTTCACGACGCTGGAACCGCCGTGGGCACTAGCTGGGTATTCATAACTCGACGTTGCAACATTGGGGCTCTTCTCTCCAATGGCCCATGAAAAAAAAAAAAAAAAATAGATTATCCGAATCATGGCCGACAGGGCGAGCTAAAGTAGTTCTCAACGCTAGCTTCAATATTGTCGATTTGCGGACTTCTCATTGCTATCAACGTTTTTGGTGATATGGAAAGAAGCTGTCCTTTGAGTCTAGAAGTTCCTGTGAAAATACACCTTTTCGCCTCAGCTGAAATCAAAACTGCGCCAAGCCCCGATATTAACAACGCAAGGAGGGTAGCAATTTGCCTCATGTCAAGATTCATTGGCCAAAACAATGTGATAGGTATTTTAATCTTTCAGGCAAACTCTGTCAATTCAGCCGGTACGATTTTAAGAGATGAACCCTTAACCGCGCTGCCAATGAGTTGAAATACACCTATATAGCCGAAACCTCTTCTCGTCAATATAGGTTTTGCTTCGTGACTAATCTAACCAACTTTCCAAAGTCTATGTGAGGTATATCATAGAAGCCCAATGAGTTATCGCCTTTCGGGGAGTCCCTTTTAAAGCCTCGTCATTACGGCAGCCCGACAAATAACCCCAGTAGCTATTAGCAGATTGAATGACTCTATCCGTCAGTTACTTACCTTATTGGCGTGTAATATCCTAGCCACACATATGATCTACATTCGGTTCTGTGTGGCGTTCCATGGCTGCACATATACTTGGGCTCTTAAGCTTTGTTGTGTTTATCATTTTTCTTCTATTCTAATCTTTGTTTATATCGGAAGATGGAGCTTGCAATTTCAGATGTCGCAAAGAATGAGCTTGGTTGCTTCTGATATACTACTTTTACCCAGGTAATGAGGTTGAGGTACGGAGACTATGCTACTTACTCAATTGGGAACTTGGTTAGATGAGTTGCGTGAGTTAACAAGATAGTAGCGACACCGGGATGTACCTAGATAGAAAAATACCCAGCGTATAAAGATACCACCTTCGTATTCAAAGATCATTAGACTATCAAGATGATTGTCCTATGCGTATCACGTTTAACTTTTTATAGGAATCAACCGTACATGCCAAGCAAGGCATCACCATGGAAGAAATGCTTACCTAGTTTAAACGATCTCTTAGCTCCTTGCCTATACCTCGACTTGACTTCGCTACCCATCATGCCACATATGTCATACATACCTAGGTACATACCATTTAATACATCGAAGCCCACCGAGCTTGAATACGTAAAGATCAAGTGGCTATTGAGAAATAAGTATCGGTACTATTATGTGCGCGGATTACAGAGGATATTTACAAGGATTATAGAACTTACATCAAGTGGTGGCTGTCTCATGTGTCTCATGTCTCGGTTCGCATTGAGTACAGGGGATAGAGACGGCTGTAATTCATCGCCACCAAGCGGCTACATATCCGGACAATATGATAGGACGTTGATAATGTCCCTAGCTTCATGTGGACTGCAAGCCTCGTTTCTAGGATTCTGATGTGTGGGGTATTGCATTACGAGATTGAGCTTCTTGGCGTGATACGTACCTAGATATACCTACCTGCTCGTTGAGTATGGGAGAGAATGCTCATAATATGGAATAATGGATGAAACACCATCCTCTCCATTGTGAAGTGAAGTATTTAGAAACTAAACTTGGGGGCTAGGAGGTTTTCACATGCAATGTCTAGCCTTCATGCACGAAGTTCCGCGTTCTCCAGACTACCAACTTTTTGAGAAACGTGGGGTAAAGATACGCAGTACAGGCCTAGATGCAAGGAAACATGTTCGTCATGTGCCACTATCGGCCATTCCAAGCCAGATCAATGTAACCCTGGGGGCGTGCCAATCAGAGAGGTCCGGCTCGAGATGCTGAAGAAGCGGTCAAAGCCGCCAACCGAATGAATGTGGAGGGGAGCATATGCCCCTCAGCAAGATTCGGCGGTGCGAGATCGTACAGCACGCGTGTTCACTTATGTTCACTTATTGGCTAGATCAGTCGGAATGAAATAAGAGTTTTTCGCGAAGCTCGTCGGCTACACTACACAAGGCGAAAAACGGAGATGCCGTTTTGGTGTAAGCCACCCATCACTCATTAAGAATCTAACGACGCCACAAAAGCATTGGCGAGCATTTTTAGTTGCCATCCGACATTATAATCTCTTAGTCGAGAGATGCATTTCTGTGCCGGATTGAGACTGTATGTAAGCCACACAGTAGCATTTGTGACAGTGGGGGAACAGTAGTATTAGTGTCGATCAACGTGGTGAAGCTCTCCTCACCTCGACGGTTAGGAGTCCGTAAAAGCCAATCAATTAACTCTGCCCAATCGAGCACGCATGTGGGATGCCTCTTCGGTTCTTCCTGCAGGGAATATACATGGATGCATGCATACATAAGGTAAGCCTACAGACGGGGATCATGTGCGCGGGCTGCAATAAGCCATGTGTGATACGCGGGAGAGCGTGTGAGATACCTGTGTAAGAAATCAGATAAAAGAAAAATTGGGTATGCGAGATCGAATGGCAATTGGAGCCGGAGAGGCGGGCGGTGTGAAGATATACGCAGATGTAGGAGAGGAGTGGTTTGGGGGCGACCAATTACCGACGATTATGGTGGCGTATAATTCTCAAAGCAGTAATTCTATAGGCGAGGTTCAGGGATGACCAGGCCAGTCATCATCCCATGATGCAACCTACAGCTGCAGTACATAGTAGGCCCTGGCTGAGGGAGGCAGTGTGCAGTTATATGCAGTGTGAGGTTAGGTAAGTTTAGGTAAGGTCTCGCTATGCGGTGTTGCATCACTTGCATTTTCGACGATTTTTTCCTCTCTGCTTTCATTTCCTATTTATTTGATATCTTGTTTCGGTACTCTTGTCGTCATGAGGATTCTTGCTGTTCTGCACCCTTCAAATCTTTAGCCTGCGCCGCCTACCGAGATACCACGTACACACTGACCGATGATTACACCTGACTCTATAGGCGTGAGTGGGTGTCAGCTTGTCAAGTGCGTCAAGTCATTCTTAGCTGTGATGGTGTGTTCTCTTACACATAATACAGTAGTATATTCCGTACACATGTAGCATATTGCAGTACGGCTGGGAGTCCGGGGGTTGGAGGTTCCACTAGAATTACTTTCCTATCCCTGCAGGTGCTTGTATGAAAACCAAGTGTTGCTGCCATGTGCTATGTACGGAATAGATAGCGCCAGATGCTAGTTTATAGTTTAGCTTTCTTCAATATCAATGCTAACGGCCTCAGGTTCCTTATCGTTGCTTTCCTCTCTCTTCTTTTCTTTGTCCCTCTGTTTGTGCTTCCGCATTTTACGGCCAATCCACCTCGTACCTCGTGCCTCGTACCGCGTCACGCGCACGAGCAACAAGCGAGGCTAGCTGCCGAATCTATTGTACTCGGGCCTCCTTCATTTTCAATGCCTTTATATCTTTCGTAGCCGCAGGCGCGGAGGTAGGGGGAATTGGAGCCGACGACGACAATGCTTCCTAGGAAGGAAATACTTTCTTCGCTCCTGCGACCGGTACAGTCCACCCGGCGCGTCGACATGGCGCGTGATTTCGACTCGAACACTAATTCACCGTCGCCTGGCCCAGCAAATCATTATGGCGACCAGCGACACGCCACGGCCGACTTCACCGAGGCAGACGACGACGAAGAAGATGAAGACGAGTTCGACGTGGACGATGGCCCATCCGCGCCTAGAATGGCGCGGCCTTATCAACAGACGAATGCGCGTAGAAGCTCAACTTCTCTTATACCTCTCTTCTCTGCTGGCTACCTAGGTAAGCTTACGATCGCTTCGTAGCGAATGCATATAGTTAGGATAAGTACTCATACTCGAGCTAGATTCCCTACCGATCTATAATGTCGTTCACGCCATTCGAATACTCGTCCAGACACGAACCGAGACCACGCTCACTTGGGACCAAATCCGATCCCCTCAGGTTTCCCAGTTCCTCGTGAAGCCCATGCAGCAGCAGATTCGAACACAGCATTTCAGCCGCGTAACGCTGTACGCCCTGATGGCGAATTGCCTGCAGTTTGCAAAGGAGGGACAGTTGTATCCGGGTAATGCAGGTACAAGTCTCACTCGGGCTAGGGTCTGCGAGCTTCTTGCCTTGAAACTGCTGAAGGAATATTCCACGAGGGAGCTTATCGACGCTTTGTCCTACGATTTTTACCCACTACAAGGTGCTCCCGACACGCCACCCAGCTCAAATACAAGGACACCTGAGGGCAAAGGCCGTCCGCCTGCAGCTCGGTCTTCTACCCTCGAGGTAGCTATCCGCGCTTCGGCCAAGCACTTCCTGGCACACCCGCTTGTAGTTCAACAGCTTGATGCCATCTGGAATGGCGCCATCAGTTTCTATTCGTCTCAGGATAATCTCCACCGTGCTCAGTCGACGCCTGCGCGCTCCAGCGAAAATACCCGAAACGGTCCAGCTAATGCCAGGACACCACTGCTTGGTCACCAGCCTTACAAAGAACATCAGTCTCTGCCGCTGCATGCACTGCCTATTCGACGAACTGTCAATTTATATGACCCGCGCCAGGCTAGTCCTCTGAAGCTGTCCCGTCTCCGTGTTCCGCGATATAGACAGTTTCTATCAACATGCTCTCTGTTCGTCTTGATATGCTTGTTCCTCGCCGTCTTGGTAAAGCGTTCTAGTCGCATCACTGAATTGGAGTTGATTTTCTGGTTCTGGAGCGCGGGCTTCATGCTCGACGAGGTAGTTGGCTTCAATGAGCAGGGTTTCTCACTCTATATCATGAGCTTCTGGAACATATTCGACCTCGGAATCCTGCTATTGCTCATCATCTATTATTGCATGAGAGTCTACGGCGTCTTTCTCGTTGACCCCTATCACTGGGATGAGATGGCATACGATGTCCTCGCAGCAAATGCAATTCTGCTTCTACCTCGCATTTTCAGCGTGTTGGATCACTACCGATACTTTTCCCAGCTTCTCATTGCTTTCCGGCTCATGGCTGTGGATCTTGCAGCAGTGTTCGTACTCGTGCTAATCAGCTGTTCTGGCTTCTTCGTGTTCTTCACACTCTCGAGGAATCACAATGACGCTGCTGAAGTTGCCTACAAGATCTTTCAGATCCTGATGGGGTTTACACCAGCGGCTTGGGACGTGTAAGTGCAAGACATCATATACCTCTTGATGGGCTCGACTAACCATAGCTACCAGGTGGCCCGAGTATACATATTTGGGAAGGACGCTTCTAGTGTTCTTCCTGATTATATGTCATTTCCTCGTCGTGTAAGTTTGTTCCTAGCATCAAGGGTGCCTTCCTCTAACATGCTCCAGGACAATCCTGATTACCGTCCTCACCAACTCCTTCATGGCGATTGCCTCGAATGCGAATGAGGAACACCAGTAAGCGAGTCTTCCCATCTTGGATCCTAAATCCTCTAACGGTCACCCTAGGTTCTTGTTTGCAATCAACACGATATCCATGGTGAAGAATGATGCATTGTTCTCTTACGTTGCACCAGGAAATATATTCGGCTGGATTTTGATGCCGTTACGATACGTCATGCCGATAAGACAGTTTGTGATACTGAATCGTACGGTCATCAAATTAACTCATTTCCCCCTCCTATTCTGCATATTCTTCTACGAGAAATACTTCTTAGCCTCTTCCATCTATGAGCCAACTGATCTGGTTGAGAACCAAAAGAGTCATACAACTAGGGGAATAACGTTCATTGACCCTGTCGGCAGAGGAGCTGCCCTCTTCAGCCCAAACATACGGACACGGGAAGAATCTGTTGCTGGCTTCCAAAAAGATCGGGCCCTCGAGGAGGTTTTTCGTCGACCGCCCGATGCTAGCACAATGCGAAGCCAGAGAAGACAAGAGCGCAGAAAGACGCAAACGGCAATTCGGAACTGGATGGACCAGAATGACGATACAAGTGAGCGCGTATCGCATTGGCCCACAATCGAGAGTCGCCCAAGCTTCTCACAGCGGCGGATGAGCATGAGTCGTGACTTTCCCAAGAGGTTCAGGAACGTATCCGATGTTCGATCCACCGCAAGTGACCCTGCCGATATGTTATCAAGCAGCGCCTTCCCGATTTCCAACGTGAGGGAACTGAATGGTCAAATAAATGAGCAGCGGGCCCGGTACAAGGATCAAGCGGAAGCGGATGGCGACGATGAATTCGTTACCAATGACGAGGAGGAAGAAGATGACGTAGCAGCGGCGAGCCGTCGTGGCGGTAAGGTTGATCAAGAGCAAGAGGACTATTTCACGACCCCTCGGTTAAGACGTGGAACGATAGCCTCATCCTCCGTAGGCTCTTCGTCGCACCACCAAACCCCCGCGACTGTATCACCTAGAGTTGGTAGCCAACTCCGCCGCCAAGGTTTGCATAATCGTACATTCTCGACGAACACAATCCTCTATGCTCCACAAGGCTCTGGCCGACATGGACTCAGCCCATCCTCGATCTCGGAAGAGCCCTCGGCTGCTCGCTCTCGACCGCGGACAAGTCGGCTAGCTACGGCGGTAGAGTCCTCCGAGCTGACTGGCAAACGATCGCCGCGGAAGGTGGCAAATGGATCCAGTCTCCTAGCCAGGCCTCGAGCAATCCCCATGAAATCGGCGCCAAATCGCATAGCTCTCCTCGCCGGCAACCCTCGAGCTCGACGGCTCTCATCGGTCGACGTGGATATTAACTCTGACATGGGACTCGACGCCCACAATGACTTTGGCGCCGTGCCGTCATCCTTCGCAACGCAAATGGCCATGGCCACCGGCCAGCTGAAAGCATTGAGCCGAGGTAACCAGGATCGCGAGGACGCGGACAGGATGAGCCGGCTACTCCTGGCCAAAATGAAGACTCTGGAAGAAAGCTTTACCGACGTGGTCAAGGAGATGCGGGTCTTGAGAAGCACGGCACCGACGGCGCAGAATTCCGGAGATGACGGCAGCTGGAGGACTGGTGTTAGTAGTGAGATGCCGTTGTCCAGGAAGAGACTGGAGAAGATGATGAAGGGCGAGAGGAGCCGGCCCGGGAGCGCTAGGGAGCAGAAGGTCGGCCTGGGTACGGCCACCCCGGGAAGCCAGAGGAGCAAAGGCAAGGGCAAGGGCAAAGCTGTGGCGACACCTGAGGGCGGGAGCGAGCCGGAAAGAGGGAGTCTGATGAGAAGGGGAAGCTCGTTTTAAGCTTACCTGGCCCTGTTTCTTTGGGAAAAAGACGATGTCTATCTTGGGCAAAAAAGAATCATGCATTCTGGCGTTTAAGGTTTTTGCTTCAAGGCCCTGAAAAGGTTCATATGGCGTGGCGGGGTTATACAATAAGGCGGACGGGGACAGTAACCTACATATACCTACTCTACTACAGACGGGGGCGTCTGAAGTGGCATACGAGTGCCGGCTTGGGCGCGGCTTGTAATATTATTAAGTACGGGATTGGGATCTTGTATATACAGCTTATCAGAGCTGGTCATTACTGTCGATAGTAACAAAAACGCAGTACAAAGACTCATTTTGGAATGAATTATTTTGGTCTACTTCTGTTTTTCTACGGGTAGTTCGCTACATTATGTATGTATCTAGGTACCTAAGTGTGCAAGACCCGTAAACCAAGTCGGTAATTATATAAACGCGGTTAAGAGTACCAATTTCGCCATATATACTTCCGTACGTCCAATTACGAATATACCCGTACCCCCTCTTTACATTTATTTCGTGAAACGTAGATAGCGTGCTAATCTATCTCAGCAAGTCGGTGTAGACGTCTTAGCGTCTTAGTTCATTCTAGTCTTTCCCCATGGCGTGGCTACGTTCATGGCATGCCTTATCTTCTGCATCTTTCTTGTCTTTCTTCGCCCCTCTCTGTCTTTCTTGTCTTTTCTTTTCTTCTCTTTCCTTCGACAATTCCTCGCTCGTCGTCCGAGTTACGCGTTCAGATACCACCGCCGCTCCGGTCGACGCTTACGTACAGGTTGGGGTTCTCGGGAGAGTTCTTCTGCAGCCGCTCGTTACGCTTGAAGGACGACCGCTGGTACTGAACGGCGACGACGAGGCCTGTGGCGGCCAAAGCAGCGAGGGCGAGGCCCGGGTGGCGGGTACTGCATCGAGGACGGGGCTGGTTAGTCTGGAGGGTTGCTTATGTGTAGGTAGGTAAAAGTAACGGAGAGGGGAGGTGTCGTGACGGAATTGTTTTGACTTACACGCCGCCGAGACGGCTGCTGGTGGCAATTCGAGGAGCTCGGGTTTGGTCCATTGTGTCTTTTTGGTTGTGGGCGTAAATGCAAGAGCTTGTTGAAAGGTACAATTCCTCTTGCGTTGGGTCTAAGTAGCTTGGATCTTCTTCGCGAAGCCTGATAATGTTGATTGTATAAAAATAAGATTAAATCTTTTGCTACGGCTTTCTATATGGTATGGACATGGAGGACTTAGAAATACATAAGAAGCTTCAGAAGAGAACCGGGAGGTCGGATCTACCTAGGTATATGTATGTCAAGCTTTCGGTTGACCGCTTCCTATACCTTACCTGCCACCTTACCTGCTTGGTAACTAAGAAGGCCACTAAGAAGAGATAATCTCCAATTTTATGTCATACAAGGGAGAGCTGGATTCGACGGTTCTAGATTCCCCGGATTTACGGGTAGAGTGGGCAGATTCTGATGAGGTCAAGTCGTGCGATTGGTAGGTATGCAGAACGAAAACCCTGAGGGAAGCTGGGGGAACTGATTGACCGCATCGGGATAAGGGGCACGCGAGCCCGGATTGGGGTGGCTAACACCTTAACCTAGATAGGTACAAGGTAGAATGCTTTAGGGCATAGGTAGTAGGGGGACAAGGGGACTTGGGGGAGGCGATAGGGCGGGGAGGACAAGGGGGGAATTCCCGGAAAGCTACCAAAGCTCACCTTACGCTTTGCATGTACCTAACCTAGGTACATATATATGTAGCTAGGAGGAACGGAGGAATCGGTAGTGGATTGTTGGATTATTGGAAAGCGGGGGAGGGGGGAAAGGATTATGATTGTTATAGATAGCCGAAACCCAGCTTAGGGTATAAGTAATACTTCTTTTATGAAGATAAAAAGAAAAGGTATAGATCAGTCACCTTCTTCAGACTTTAATTGAGGCAGATGTTGATCTAATTGATTATTGAGTACCTTTTCAACGTTTCGCCCTGAAAAAGAGAACATGGAAGAAGAGTCATCGTCAGCCGATCTACGAACAACACCAGCCAATGACAGACAAAGTGAAAACAATGTGCCTCTCACAGTGGCTGAAGAGGCGCAGCGACAGCAATAGGCAGATACCTAGGTATCTAGGTAGGTAGCTGATAGGGCGTGAGACAAGTTATGGTTTTCGCCACCTGCGAAATATCGGGATACATGCCACGGTACCTCTGTGGCAGCCTATGCAGCCTACCTAATGCAGCCCATGCAGCCCATGCAGCCCATGCAAGGTTGTCAGATAATTATATGCATCTTTGCATGTGAGGCATGGCGCCGTATCAGTCAGGATGAAGGCAGCAAGCACTCGGCACTTCAGCCTCGTCTCTCTTAAACTTCTGACTAACTCCTTTGCTTGCTGAAGACACATACACTAATGTGACTAAACAACTTGGCTTTAACAACCTTCTATATTTCTCACTCCTAACCCCCAACCTAGGTGATTTGCATACTATTGTTATCCGATATCACCCGCCGTTTGCTCCCACGGAATAGTCAACCTCCGTCGGCCATGATCTCACAACTCGTAGCTGAGGAGAGGGCAAATGAGTCTCCTCCCCCTCGTCCGCCTCAAGGCTCCTTGATCGACGCGGTCATCGATCAGCTGCTAAAGGAGCGGCCTAGCCAAGACGATGTCGGCTACAGCGCCGCGCACCGGGAGCAATCCGACCTCTTTAGAGTCAACCGTGCCGACTTTCAATGTAAAGAGGGAGATACGCTTGTTATCGTCGAGTTTCCGCCTGGTCGTCGAAACTGCTATGGAGAGGAGGTAAGCAACATTAAACTAGCTCTTTCTTTCGGTGTTTTCAATGTTATATTAGGCACCTAGCTGCAAACGAAGCTATCATGTAGGGACATTATTGGCCTTTACTCAGGTACAGAAATACCCGCGCAACTAACCGACATGTCTCTTAGTGGTATACGAAGCGCTTCTCGGTCCATTCCGAAAAACTACTCGCTACTAATTCAAAGGTCTTCGCAGACTTGTTGTCGCCGAGGCGGCAGGCTCGTTCCCGGAGGAGGGCAGAGAAACTTGTCAACCCCCTTATACACAGGTTTGTAATCGATCTGACCCCATCGATGGAAGGGGACGATCTGGCTGCTCAACTTATGGAACTGTCACTGCCATCGGGCGTAAGAAATTGGTGGACGACGAAGGAGAGGCTCGGCATATCACCCTACCTCGTATCGGGACACGACGACTACTGTCCTCATCATAACAGCGTGCCCGTGAACTGCGTAAGGTCGGAAAATAGTCTTGCATTCTCGTACTGTGGTGTACGCGACCAACATCTCCCAAACCTCGATGTTGGCGACGTCCTCACTCCAGAAACTCGGGTCATGGATGATTACTGCCCCATCCGCCATCGCGCCAACATCGTTCGCCTACTCCTGGCCATTGAAGGTCATGATCTAGTACTTAATTCCGCGTCACGGGTCTACACCTTGGCGGGAATTGCCAACATATTAGATTGTGCTGGTGCCATTGTAAGTGAAATTCCCCTTCCCTCGGGGCCATCGCATAGAGCCTTTTGATTATGGCTAACTTCGCCCACAGCGCGATCCGATCTGTAGCTGGTTCATGGCAGATCCCAATAACGAGTTTATCGACATAAACACCGAGATTGCGTTTAAGATTGGGTGGACGCTCAAGTCCATTAATGTGACCCGAGCTGCATTTCGCATCCTGGTAGTCGAGAAGGCCATCGATACGCTCAACGTCGTACCACAGGGGCGAGGAGCCCAGCACACCATCTTCGGACGTCCCTGCGCGGACCTGCCCGACGACCTGGAGACTGTTGTTCAGTACGCGGCGCACAAGCTGGCGGACCGCGTACAGCAGACCTACGCAACACTCACCTCGGACCGGTTCTATGAGGTTTTCGATGTCGGGGAGCAGCGGAAACTGGTGGAGGTGAGCAAACTCATCCAGACCGCGCTTGCCAGCATCCCCACCCCTGGCTCGAAGGAAAGCTTCGTACGCAGCCGCCTAAAGCTGCTGCTCGGCCGTCTGGGGTCGCTCTCGCAGAAGCTGCTGGAATACAAGGACCTCATCCTGCGCAAGGCGGAGACGGCGCCGCCGCCCTACAAGCAACAGCGCGACTTCGACCGCGACCGGCGCTGTTACGTGCCGCGTGCGACATGGAACCCGACCGCTCTCGTCTTCGACGGCTTCTCCGTCCACCAGCATCTTTTGACGCCGTGCTTCTGGGGGTACTTGGCCGACGACTTCTCTGACACGTGTGAGCCTCACGCGCCGGGCGAGCTCCTGATGCAGGAGGTGAGCGCCTTTAACGAAATGCTGGAGGAGGTGGGATACCTGTTGCGGTTCGACGGAGACAACAACTTCGCGAACCCCGTCGGCCCCCCCCGTTTTAGTCTAGACCAGTTCCGCCACGACTTCACCGTCGCCATGGGGAAGCTGCGCGACGCCTGGACGCCGCGCGCCCTCGAGGCTCCACTCAACCGCACGCACCACCTGGCTTTAGGGCTCTCCGACGACGAGTTCCAGTACCTGCCGCTCTGGGCCGGCGGCCTCGACGACGGCACCGGCGGCGTCTTCGAGCCCACCGTCCCCGACGCCGAATTGGGCCCGATTGGTCCCGGGCCGGCGTACCACACCGGCGACACCGTTGCCACTGACGCCTCGAGCATCTGCCAGTCGGACGCGACGCCGAGTCGGGCGCCCAGCACCATGACCCTGACGGCCGGCCGCTCCATCGCCGCCGTGCCATCGAACGCCGGCCCCAGCACGGCCACGCAGCACGACACGTCCATGTCATCGTCATCAGTCGCTGGCGGTGGCGGTAACTGGCGCGGTGTCGTCGCCTCGCCGCCACCGCCTTCGACGGCCTCGACCGACGCCGTCATGGTGTCCCTGCCGTCGGCCACGGCGTCCACGGCCACGATGAGCGAATGCGGCGAGGAGTCCTTCGAGGACGTCGACGTCGACATGTTCTACGACAGCGAAGACGAGGACGCCTGGTCCCGGGTTGAGGATCCCTAGCCTTCTTGTTATTATTATTTGTTTCTCTGTTTAAAATAGAAGAAAATATACTTCCTCGGGTTAGGAGCTCCGTTTGTTAGCGGTGGATGAATACGAGGGGAATGGGCTCAAGGAATTTTGCGAAAGGGAAATACATGGGGAAAAAAAGGGTGGCTTGGGCTAAGACCGGGCCGGATGGGTTTTCTAGAGTTCTTTTCTTTTTGGGGGTTTGCACTATGTCTAGTAGCTCTTTGCAACGGGAGCGAAACGAGCCATGGCCGGTGCTGGAATGATTTTCCTGCGTAAAAGGGGGCCGGCTCAAACTCGTACATGCAAGCAAGGGGCAAATTTAGAGGTGTTGATATTCTCTCGACATCTGTTCCCTTTGACCCCTTTTCGTCTGCCAGAGACCTTGGTGTGGATGACCACCAAGGATGTTTCCTTCGCCCTCCCTTTCAGATGCCGCGACCTCAGCACTCTTATCATTCCCATCTTGCTTTTCCTGTCCTCTGGTAGCTAGCTGTGCCACCGGAGAGAATCAAGGCTCTCCTGCTCCCAAAACTTACTTGGCGTCGTCACTAGCCGGCAGAAATACATCCGCAGGTGCTTTTATGAGATGGGTTTGGTCGATACCTGTTCAGCTACAGCAATGAGCGTGGTGTTCTTACTATTTTGATACCATCTGTGGCAGATATATCTATTCGCTGCTACAGCCCGCCAACATAAAAACTAGGAAATATACTAGTACACGACTGGGGGAGTGCGGTCAACTGGGATTTGGTCGTTTTTACATCACTCGCATCACAAGGCGGACTGCACGATAGTCTTCAAAAGTTGTCAAGAATTTTCTTCATTTTACCTCGGACAAGCCGCCATCTGCAGACAGTTCCGAGTTATGTGACAGGCGCAACGGTGCACCGATAGCAAGCAGCTACCAAACGTTGCATTTCTGATACGGAAGGCCGTATTATGGTATCATCGGAGGAGTAAAGGACGAGATGGGAAAAAAAAGAAGAAGAAAAAAGCAAGTCTGTGATTTCATGCCGTCACCCATTCTCCCTTAGATCCCCCTTTGTTTCCGTTAAGCAGCTAGCTAGCTAGCCATGCCCAAACCTCACTACTTTCGCCTCTGAACGCCGACCTTCATGCTTGAATGTCAATATGCCACGCCATGCAATGATGTAACCGCCCTCTTTTTGTTCATCCTCTATGCTGCTGGGGTCATTATCCCAGCAAAAACTCGACGGCAAAGGGTATAAGCACATAATTGAGAATTTAGGCATAGACCACAAAAAGCTCAGCTGCCAATTGGGGATCTCGACATTAGGTCCATTCCATATCGCCGTTGAGGTCTGCCTCCACTGCTTCTATGCTCTGCTTTCTGGGTCGTCCACGACCTCGTGGTTTAGAGCTAGATCGTGCTCGTTTCTTTCGCCCGCCAGGGACACCTCCCGCTTTTCTTTTGCGGCCGCGCTGGTCCGGCTCGGTTGTATTTCCGTCATCCTCGACGTCCGGAGACGTCAGTTCTCCTTCGGGGTCAAATTCTTCCCCTTCATCTGGGACCTTGACCTCGTTGTCAACATTCAATAGTTCCACAAAGGCACGGCACTGCTCCATCATGTGCTCGGGTGTGTCTAAGGCTGCCATGATTCGGGCAATATCGTCCCACAACTTGTCACCGACAATGCCCTGAACCTTGACTGGAGCCTTGGTGAGATCCTTTGCGCTCCCCTTGCCCTTGTTATTCTCGCGTCGGTTGGAACTGAGTCCATACAAGCGACGTAGGTAGGTTCGGGCCTCCCAGAGAGCAAGGAGGATAACGGAACCAGCTGCGAGTTGAAAGAGCCGTTGCATATCTACTGCGGGCGGGACGGGGACTGCAGGCGGTTCCTCGTTATCGATGGGTCGCTGGGAAGCAGATAGCTGATCCATGCGCACTTGAAAGACTTCGGATTCGATAGTCTGAGCGATGCCTGACCCTGTCCTAGTTACTAGTTTTTCCATGGCAGTGATCGTCGCTTGCAGCTCCCCAATCGTAACAAATTCAAAGAAAGCAAGATTCTCAACTATGAAGCGCGAGAATGCGACATGCGATGATGTCGCGGCCCGGTCTACGTTAGACTTCGCGGGATCAAAGTCTATCTGCCCGACAAGCTTCTCAAGGAATTTAACGCGGTTCTTGGATTTGCTAATCTTGAGCACTTCGATGAGCAGGTGGAGTTTCGATGTGAAAGGATGCTCAGTTGCACCTCGTGGGTCTTTGATCACGTCGCGCTGATACTGAAACGCCGACTGTACAGCCTTTGCATACTCTCGCTCGAGGACGCTCTCATATTTCTCATGGAGTGCCCTGTGCTCGTGGTATGCGAGCTCGGAGATTTTAGGCACCGGGCAGGTCTCAAGCGTAATTAGGGTAACACCAGTCTCCTTTGGATGTACTAATCCCTGTCGGTTGATACTTGCTAATACTTCCATGGCAAGGAAAGCGTGATCATCCTGGGTCGCGAGAGTAATGCGAGTGATGTCTTTGAGAAACCGCTGAGTTGTAGCGCTTGCCACATCATCGAAGCTAGTACTTCCCATCACCTTCAGGTCCTTCTTCGCTGATTCTTTACTACTGGCCGTTGACGAGGCTGCTTGCTCGGATCGCTGCTCCTCTACTAGGAGGAACTCCCTAAAAGATCGTAGAACCATTGATTCCAAGACCGGTAAACGTTCATCGAATGCTTGTTGAAACGTCGTGTAGACATTAGCTGCCACGTAATTTCTTGGGTTAGCCTGGCAGACAAGTCCGATGGCATCCAATGCCGGCCGCCTCACATCCACCGGTTGAGAGGGGTTTGCGAAAGGAACGAGAACATCCACCATGAGCTTCGACACAGAGCCCTTCCACTTTGGGAGGTTGGGTTCCGACTTGAAGCGGTCTTGGTCTTCATGGCTGTCCAAGTTGCAATGTTTACCGATCATCCCCACGATAAGGGAATATCGGTCAAATTGTCTGATTTGAGTCCGGCCGAGTTGGGTTCTTCCACTCATCAGCTGAATTTGCTTGAGGCCAGATAGAGCAAGGCGAGCAAGATTTTCCGAAGTCCGGAGAAGTCCACTAACTATCCAAAGACATGCCACAACATCGTCGAGAAGTGCTCTTGTGACCTTAGACGTGGCAAACATAAGAGCCTTGCGTACATCGGCAAGAAATTTTGAATGCACACTTGATACCAGCGGGAGCACACGTCGATATATAACAACAACGGCCCTCGAGACCACTAGATCTTCGCTTGTACTGACACTGGCGATGTGCGGCTCTAGTTGTCTGATTTGCTCAAACGTGAACAACTTGGGATCAGCTTTCGCAAATATCATCAAGACTTGGAAGGCATCCCTGCTCGACGGCATAGATGGGTCGTCCGACTCGGGGTTGCCGATAAGATCTACCAAATTTGAGACTAGCCTCGCGCAGACTTTCGAGTTAGCTTCGTTAAGTTTGGAATCAGGCGAGAGTATTGTCTGGAAGACCTTGTCCAGAACCAGCGCAGTATTTCCCTGCTTGACGGTCTGGACCATGAGAGCGACGTGGTCAGTCAGAGATTGTTTGAAAGCGATCGAGTCGTCATCTTTGTAGAACGGAGATATCCAGACTTCCTCTATCATTTGTCTCGCAAGCTCCCGTACGCCTTCGTCTGGATCCTGTGTGCGATGGAGTAACCCGTTTGCAATGGTGCTCCGAACTGCTTTGCTATCGTTGCCAAGATAGATATCCTTAGCTAGCTTCATTGCCCGTTTTCGCACACCTATTCCGGAATCGATGAATCTCTGGATGACTGTAGGCGTCATTTTCTCCTCCAGTCTGGGGCGCATACTCATGCATTTGCCTATAAGGCCTAGCGCAGAGTCGCGCACCTGGGGCGAGGAGTCATTGGAACATTGAAGAATGAGCTGAATGAAAACGCTGTCGCCGTCGAGAATAGTCGGGTCGGTATCCAGGACAAGATTGATGCTCTTGAGACTGCGACTGCGTACGGTGGCCTGATCCGTGGTCATGGAACCCATCAGTATGTTCAGAATATTTTTGAACGAGCCGCAGAAGCTTGATCGGAGCAAGATGATCGAATGAGCAAGCTTCGCGTGGCCAGGTATCACCGATTTGAAGCTATATTCCCGAGAAAGCCATTTCGGGTCCTCAACCATATTGCGAAGGCGAAACGCAATCCGCCCAAACTCCGAGTCTCGCTCTTCTGCATCCTCGCTTGTAATCGAATCGTATCCGAGGCTCACTTGCGATCCCCAGTCCGTGATTAGATAAGAGATAGCGCCTTGGAGGTACGGGTCGTCACCTAAGCGATCTTGTAGGTATTCCAGAACAACGCGATATGGTCCAAGCCAGCTGACCGTCTTTTCCATCGACATATTTCCCTCAAGAACATTGAGGGTTAAATCGGCCAGCCATCGTCCTAGCTCGTCAGAATCGCTTCCATCATAATTGGTAGCGGTCTTCCGAACGTGCGATCGCAACCTAGAAATGGCTGCAGCCATAACGCCAAGGAGTTCTAGGGCCATGTTCCTTGCCGGAGCCGCATTCTTGTCGCCATCCATCTGCTGAAACATCATGTACATGGTGAGACGAAGTAATAGTTCGGCCGCAGGCCAGTCCGGCGAATCCAAGCAAGTAGTAAAATCCTCAATGAATAAGTCCAAGAGGTTTCGATACGGCGTGTCGCCAGACTTGGTAGACTTTAGTGCTCGTTTGACTATGAAGTTAACAACGTAAGTAGCGTTGCGATAAGCGCCGTCGGCGAGCGTTTTAGCCAAGGCCTGCAATTCTTGGATAGCCGTTGAGTATTGGGCCGCGGCGTGGTCCTCGGTTCTGATGCTATAAGATGCCCCGATCTTGCCGTCGATGCCGTTGGTTGAAGCAGTTGGGCCGCTCCCATCATCTTCTGCTATACTCTGCATCATCTGGCCACGGGTTTTTTCTTTCCGATCATCGACCTTCCCGGCACTTGCTTGGATCAGCCTCATGATCAGTGCTGAAACCGGCTGAATACTCTTGCCTTCAGAAAGCTTGAACTGCCTGGCACTTTGTTTCCCAATGGGCAACTTCTCAAGAGACGTTAGGATTTCGTTGAAGATGCCTTCCCTTTGAGAGGGATTCATCAGAAAAATCTGCGACAATACGTTCATAGCGACGAGACGCAGCGCATCAAATTTTTGGGTACCAACAACCGACTCTCTCTCCACATAAGCATTCTCAACGAAGATGAGACGCGAGGCCACATATTCAAGAGTATTTACCACGGTTTCAGAGAGGTCTATGCTGGCTATCAAGTCTGACATGAGAGAGAAGACTTTGTGACAAGTAACGAAGAGAGTACTGATGACCTTTTTGTGTATCGTAAGGAGGCGGAATAAATTGCCTGTAGGGCCAGTGCTCCGCAACTCAGCTATAGGGATGACGATGTCTCCCATTACGTTCCTGAACAGATTGAGTCCATGCTGGATCGCATCCTCGGAGTATAACTGCTTCTCTTCTCGGCCACCACACATGATACGGAGTGATGTCCGGGCAGCTTTGAGGCCCATTTCAATGGCATGAAGTTGTTGAACCCAGAATCCAATATCGGTTTCGCCCCAAGCCTCGTCTAGCTTGAAATCAAGGGTATCGGCATGCTTCAAAGAGCCCTCGCTTAAGCTTTGAATTCGAAGAAGATCATCGAGGGGCGCTTGGCGAAAACATCCGAGGATAATGGCTCTGTTTATTTGTTTTTGCGCTTTATCATGTGCCGTTATCGTCATGGTAGGTTCCTGCTCGTTCGTCATTATAACCAGATTTGACGCACCGCCGTGCTCATTCGACAAGTAATCCTCGGCGGTAAATATCTCCTGAAAACATCTACGCAAGTCTAGGAAAGCGGCATTAGCAAGCTCGCGTTGGTTAAGCTCGCCGCCAAGCGGATCCTTCAATTCGTCATGAGAAGCATGTTTCCTCTTCGAGGATAAATGAGTTGGGGCGTCAGGCGAATCAGGTACTATAGCAAACTCGTTTTTATCGAAGCTCGCCGCAGGCAATTCGATGGTAATGCCACTTGGTCTAGGAGATTTTGACGACGCCATAGAGTGGTCTTGCTGCGCTATGTGGGATAGCTGCTCGGGAGTCTCTGGCGCCTCTGTCTTCAACACTGCGGTCTGCGCCAGTTGTGGTGTTTTAGGCGGTATAGTTGTCGCAGATGGAGTAGATACTTGCGGTGGTTGCGAAACTGGGAGACCGGGTGCTTTCGGTGTCACCATTAGGTCTGCAGGAGAGACTGTCTGGGATTGGATATTGGATGCTGGAGATGGTGAAGGGGCAGAAGGACCATTTGATGAGTATATAGAGGCAGCAGCATCTAGTTCTTTTCTTGTGGGAATATGTATCTCAATCCTGGACTTATTGTTGGAAACAGCGTGTAGGTTCGAGGTAGCAGGATTGTGTTTGACAATCTTGTGTGGTTCTTGTCTACGCATCTTGGGTGAAGGTCGCTTGGTAACCCGGGGCGACATGTTACTACCGTTCGGGGTTGACGCGTTTGTAGCCTCGGGCGTAGAGTAGCGAAAAGCTACAGAGGTGTTGTCGTAGACCATTCGCGCAAACGGTGAAATGCCATCGGTAAGATCTTTCGGCTTATTGACCAGGGACGTGGCTTTCGGCGTAGTCTTAAATTTACTGTTGTGCTTCTGTGTTAGTCATAGCTGCGCGTAGCCGTGCGGACACCCAGACAAACGGATAGCAGTGGGCAATGGGCAACGGGCAACGGAGATGCTCACAATTGTGTGATCTTGTCTGGCTTGAGGAGATGTTGCACAAAATCGAGGCTTCCCTCAACCCGTTTGGAGTGGGTTGAATGCTCGGCTTCCTTATTTAAAGCATCGTAATCTTCCCTAGAGACATAGCCGGCGAGCGAGGGCGCAAGAGGACCGGAGCCGATAGTAGGATTGCTGATGATATCTGCAGTTTTAAGCTTCTCGTTAGGTTTAGGTTCACGGTAAGGAGTCACGGAGAGAAGGAACAAGACTGAACCCAACACGCCTACAAGAGGCAACTGCAACCGCAACCGCGCAAAACTGCAAAATTGCAAAACTGGCAACTGCGCAAAGATCCCAAAAGCCAAGATACAAGACGAACACGAAGGAAGGGCCGGTACGCCCACTTACCTGGCTCGAAAGGAAAGACCGAGGTGAAGGGCGTGTAGGGGAGTGCCTCGTTTAACGCGAATGGTTTCGAGCTTTCATGCTGCTGGCAGGCACCCGGGCTGGCTTGGGGGTAGGTCTGCGGATATGTCTGCGGATAGGTTTGCTGGTCGAAATGAGGCGCGATGCCATTCGGATCTCGAGATTGTGAATTCGCCATGGTTCTAAACGACTATAAACAGCACCTTATCTGCTACTGGCTTTCGCCCTGCTCCCACACTTTCATACACAACGGTCGGTTACGGTTCCTGGCTTCCCACTGAGCTGAAGGTAATATCCTATCTCATTGCGAGTCACCTTCGCAAAGAATGAGTTGGGAGCATGAGTCGGGCCATGCGTTTGGTGTTGTTACAAGGCGAACCTGATGACAATAGCAACGAATAATACAAAGGCGTAGATATCTATTACATGAACTTAGGTAGGTATCAAACAGTTACAAGTATGAGTTCTGGTGGATTGAAGTTGAAAAAGGTACACACGCGAACAGCCTGACAGCTAGCCTTGCGCAACACGGGAAGCTTTATCAGGTTAGAAGGTTAGGCATGTAATTTGGGCTGATCCATGCACATGTATCGGTAGGCCGCATATTCGGTGGGAGGTACATAGAGGTCAGGATTGTTGGTCTATCCAGAACCGGGGTCCCGCCTCGCCCTACTACGTCGCTCCATCGCCATGGCCGCCCCTAAATTCCTTTGCAGGTTATCAGCTGCACACAGCAAATGTGGTCAGGATTATCGCCTATCGATACCCCAGGTATCCTTGTAGTGTTATCTGGGTGGGTCTCTAACTTCAAGGAACTTAGCATGCGACCTACCTATCTCCTACTTCGTACATGAAGTTATTTTTTTTTCCAATCTTTTACGGCTCACCATTTCGCCAACGCCGACTCTCACATAATCCACACAGCAATGGCAGCTATTGGCTCCTTAGTCTTCTGTACAGACTGCGGGAATCTTTTGCCCGTTTCTAAAGGCAACGTCAAGAACATCCTACATTGTGAATGCTGCGGTGCCGATAATAGAGGTAATATAGCTGCGATGCAAATCACCCCAACATTCCATACCTTGAGGCATACCCTTCCATACAATTCTTGTGGCGACTCTTGCTAACTGGGCAGCGTTATAGATACGGCATCTAAGACAATTGTGACCCAAAGCAAGCCATCCGATTTCCCTTCTTTGCTCCGACAGAAACTCTCCATTGTCCAGTCGGTTGAGCGACACAAAGTTCAGACAGAGGCTGTGGTG
Organism: Hypoxylon sp. FL1150; assembly: GCA_022495205.1. Lineage (NCBI taxonomy): Eukaryota > Fungi > Ascomycota > Sordariomycetes > Xylariales > Hypoxylaceae > Hypoxylon > Hypoxylon sp. FL1150. The sequence goes on along the minus strand of MU376190.1, from coordinate 194,372 downwards.
AATGAGACATGCGAAAAGTGCGGGCGCACCGAAGTCAGATACTCGACAGCACAAATCCGCAGTGCTGATGAAGGCAGCACCATTTTCTACAACTGCGAATGTGGCCATAAGTACGCCACGATGCCCCTCTAGTATGAAAACGCAATTATGGCTAACAGACTTCAACCCAGATGGAATACCAACAATTGAAACCAGCCCACCAGGCATGACCATATATGTGGAAACATCGAATCAATTGCTGGGACAAGACATGGAAGAGAATCCATCCGATCATTTTTGGGTATCCTACAGGCAACCCAGATGGCAACGCCGATATGTCCTATCTAAGCCGCTACCTTCTGGCCCTCGGGAATAAGTGCATACTCTGCTTGTTTCGATTGCTCGTAATCTACCATGTCTAAAGCAACGATGATGCTCTCACGTACAACCTTTTCATCGTCGTGAAGGAACCGCTTCAAGATCTCTTCGACGCCCTCCTCCTCACCGAGACTACCCAGCGCTTCCGCCGCTTCGTGTCGAACCATACTTGCTTCTTGGAGGTTGCTCAATGCGGAAGTCAGAGCTGGGATTGAGGCTGGATGGGAAAGCTGGCCGAATACAAAGGCAATTTCGTGGCGGAATAGCGCTGACGAGTCCGCGAAGCCCTTGGCCAAGGCATGGATGGCAGGTACTGCCGTTGGAAGATCCGGTGGCGAGGCGAGATCGCGGAGTGCGAACATGGCGCGGTATCTAAGGAAGAGAGGCAGGTTCGCGTCCATCAGCGTCTTCTCTAAATCTTCGACTGTCTGCTCGGAATCGGGCATGGGAGGAGCTGGGTCGACCGAAGCGAAGTCGCTATTTCACCTTAGTTAGATGTATGAATTCCATCGAGCCTAATCTACCTAGGCACCAGTAAATGGATGCACTCACCTTTGATGTAACTTCTCGGCTTTGCGCTGCGCCGAATTCTCCCATTCAATTCTGTCGATGGCGATCTCGCATGTTTCCTTCACAACCACCTCTTCGCCTTCTCGATCTCTGAACTTACGCAGTATATCCAAGTTCTCGGCATTGCCTAGCGCTCCTAGGGCCTCTGCTGCTTCGTGCCGGCACATAGAGTCTTCTTGCACATCTGCTAGGACTTTCTCGAGGTGGGGGGCGGCAGCCAAGTTTGCGGACTGGCCGAGGCAGTAAGCCAACTCATGCTTGAGCAGCGCGGACGGAGATGTGAAAGCAGCCGCGATGGCATCTATGGCTTCAAGAGCTCGGTCACCCGTCTCGTGTCGAGCTAAGTGTTTGAGGGAGAAGAGCGCGCGGAATCGTACTGGCAGCGGGGTAGCTTCAGAACAGAGGGAATCGCGAAGACTTGCGATCGTAGAGTTGTCTGTGTCGGACGCCATAACGGAAACGGGTGAGTGGTTATTTGAATCAGCACTCGCTTTCGTCTTTGGGTATCTTGACTCTCCGTCCAGCTCGGCGAGGAGGATATGCTCGAAAAGATGCAGGGCCTCGCGACAAAAATTTGGGGAATGGGCTCCCGCTTTGTTATCGAGCAGATCGATAATGCAAGTCGCCCCTCCATCAACCGCCCCAATTTTAACTACCTAAGCTGCTAAGGCAATGTGGCTAAAGGTCGGCAGAAAGGCAGACACAGTATATAGTAATGCAGTTCACAAATTTACTCAATAACCAATGTGCATACATCTCAGGTTTCCTGGTGTAATGGCTAGCACTGCGGATTCTGATTCCGCCAATCTGGGTTCGATTCCCAGGGAGACCTTCTGTTTTGGCGATCATAACCTTCGTTGTCTCATGCTTCATAGCTTTTGCGTCATCTTGACAAAAATGCATGTATAAAGAAAAGAAAAGAGGTGTATTTTGCCATATCATATCATTACCTTAGCGCGCGGGGGGTAATTCGAAGATGATTACCAGCTAGCATTTTAGGTTTGCGAAATGATCATGTATAATAATGTTTCCAAATTCAAATTTAGAATGATTTCACTGTGAAAGTCCTGCTATGAGTACCTTATTCTGTTCTTCTAAATATATTATTTTCGCCTAGATATTAAATTTATGACATTATCATAGAAGCATTTTCGTATGGGAGTCGCTTTTTGGCGCGTGAAAAACCAATCTACTATGAAAGTTGTTTGCCGTAAAAGTAGTTTATGGCTCAACAGGTTCACCACCACAGTAATTCAGGCAGAAGCATATGGAGTTTCACAGTCATCTAGGTTAAATTCTATCTGTCTATTCAATGGCAACTACTAATATGACATAGCCATTCTGCCCGCTGCTCTGGGGGTTTCTCATATAATCTTTGGGAACCGATTATTATATCTGTCCACCTCCTAGTCCCAAGAGTTCCCACGCCCGAATATCAAATCACAACCAAACTTCCATCCCTCAAAGTGTCGCGAACTTGCGCGGTGCGCATGAACAACTTCGTCGATTTGGGACACATGGTTTTGTCGGCTCGCTCGGAATGCAGTGACCCTATCAATTCATCATTAGCATCTCAGTGTCATAGATCGATGGACACGCGGCTGGGAATATACTTACTTAGAACTAGAAGTAAAATGTGCGTGTGTAGCTTCAGGCTCGCATATCGCGGAACTCTTTTGTGCCTTTCGTCGGTGGGAAGACTGTGAAATATCCGAGAGCTGGGGTTTTCGAGCGCAAAGATTATGTTACCTGAGTTCAGGTATCTTCCTTGTTACGTACCTAACGTACCCGTAAATCTACGCTAAAAATAAAAATACAAACTCCGCTGCCCGTCGTACGATGAGTTGACACAAATAACGTGATTAGAGAAAGCAGAGTAGTTCCCGTCATTTTAACTTGAGTCACTTAGTAACCCAGACTTCATGCTCGCATCTACCTCGCGATTCTGGGTAAGGACTTCCAGGATGGCTCTACACTCTGCAGATGTGAAGAGCAAGCTTATCTGTTCGTTGCACCGCTTCACCAAGCTAACCTATTGGGTTGAATCTGAATAACTCACCGCTCACTTAGTTGCACCCGCGGGTCAAGAAGCCCACGGCCAAGCGGAGCAATTCACCAAGGGCATATTGACTCGCTCGGATCTCGACCCTACCTCTCCCATCCGCCAGTTTCATAAATGGTTTGCTACAGCACAGCAGTCCGGCCTTATTGCACATCCTGAGACGTGTTGCCTGTCGACTGCCTCGCTGCCCTCCGGTCGCGTATCCTCGCGCATGGTTTATCTCAAGGAGCTTGACGCCCAGGGCTTCGTCATCTACAGCAACTTTGGCACTAGCAAGAAGTCCCAGGACCTTGCCACGAATCCGTGGGCTAGTCTTACCTTCTGGTGGGAAGATCTGGAGCGGCAGGTGAGGGTGGAGGGTCAAGCCAGCAGGCTCACCCGTGAAGAGAGCCAGAAGTACTTCGACACGAGGGTCCGCGGCAGTCGCATCGGCGCTTGGGCAAGTCGCCAAAGTCAGGTCTTACGGCCGGCTGGTGATGGTGGCGATGGTGGCGATGGTGGCGATGATTCTGAGAAGGACGACGGACGGAAGGTACTCGATGAATGGGTCAACGAGGCCGAGAAGCGATTTGAGGGGGACGAAAACATCCCGGTCCCTGAATTCTGGGGCGGCCTGAGGATAATACCGGAATCAGTCGAGTTTTGGCAAGGCCGGCAGAACCGATTGCATGATCGATTCGTTTATCATAAAGCACCTACGGATGGAGACGTACACGAATGGAAGCTCGAAAGGCTTAGCCCTTAAATATCACCAATGCACCCCAATCTCGATTCGTGAACGGGATGTCCCCAAACCCGACCGTAAGGAACTGGATGCAAAATCCTATCAGGGTGTTTAGAACGAAATGTTCACGTTATTATTCTATCCCTTCTGCCAATTTCGGTTTCTCGCAGCCTTTGCTCCCAACCACTCTACCTACAGCGCCTCATTTCAAGATGCCAGCTAATCAGAGCCACAGCCACATACCTGTAAAATGCCTACCGACGCCTATAGCTGCCGTCATGGCTTAGGATTCCCGCTCTTATCTATGACAACTAGCTAGAAGAAAACGATCCTCCATGTAGATAATTCAGCAATAGATTATATATCCCAAGCAGATACGTGGCTAGGCACCTGGTTGCTCTGATCTGCACGCGATACGCCTTGAAGACAACAAACCCATATGTTAACACCTTACCTCTCATTGCCGTATTATTTCCATCGGCTCTTGCTAGCTGTCATTCATCTGCAACAGTCCATTTCTCTAGGTTACAAGCTTTTCGATGAATGAACAGTGCAAAAACTCGGTGTTTGCAAGGGCCGGTGGCTGGAGCTATCAGCTTGATATCCTCTCTTACAACCTCAGTTGGATCAACTATTGATTCCACTCTGTCTTCGAATCTTAATAGACTCACATCGAAGAAATGAGCTTCCTACCCCTTGGCTGACTCCAAAAGGCGGGCTGGGATTTAGAATGTGCACCTCCTTCTAGATACTCCAACTCCCGACGCCTCAAATGGCGATGGCGTTACTTGGCTAACGCTTTTGCTCTCAGAAGCCTCAGACTCCCAATCGGAGCCTACACGGCGGTTTCGAACTGCTGTATCATCGAGATCTTAAATACAGGAATTCAGAATATGTCTTTGTCCAACTAACGATAGCCCAACGCCATTAGGCGAGACATGTGGGATAGCACATCAAGTGTGGCACCGACGCGAGAAAGCGGCATCCAAACACGGTAATTTGTCGAGTCATGCAGGACGGGCTACTACAGAAAATCCAACAAAGGGACAAGGACTTGAGATCAAGTAACATGGGCAATTGCGCCGAAGATCGGCAGCTACTGAAATGAACCATTTGGCTTCATATATCCGGACAGAAGCTTACTTCTTACAAGGCCTCGTTTTAGAAGCAAGCGTCGCTGAGTTCACATACCCTTCAACCCACCTTAAACTCATAACTACCAAAGTACTACTCCTGAACACTGCACTCGTTCGCATTAATGGGATCTTGTATTGTGGCCGACGTGATGCCAATAAATTAGAAAATGGCGAGGACTGGTCCAAGCCTGACCACGACCAAAACCTTTAGACATCAATTGGGATAGCCACCTCCAAACGAACCGCGTCTGGGGTCGCAGGCGGACACGCCACGCAGAAGGGTCTAACACTTCGGCGCCATGACGTCGCTTTAAAACCTCCGACAAATGGTTGATACTTGCAAATACTGTGAGCGGCTTGCACTTTGAAGATGGATTCCGTGCATGTTATATATTTCATACTGCCTGCCAAGCGGTATCTCGTCGAGATATATAAACTGCCTAGGAATCAGCTCTATATATGTCGGTGTCTCACAGGGTGTAGAAGGTTGAACAGCTCATAAATTTGAGCCTTTCGTCTCGTTTCCTCTTGCCCCCAGTCCATCCTCAGAGCTTATGAATACAGCCAATATCTCGGCTGTTAGTGGGGGCATATCAAGGTATCTGGCGGTGTGAACATACGAAGGTAGATGTCACTATAAACCACAACTGACCCCTTCAGTAGAATGAGACTGACTCGTAAAAGTGCTATCCGGGGGGTTGACAAGCTTACCCATCTCCACGATTGTCGTTCCCTTTAGTTTGTCGACTTCAAGATTCTGGTCGAGCATCTGGCCCCCGCCAAGATCATAGGCACCCTGTTAGGCCACGCTTTGGACCACCCTATATCGGGCTTCTAAAGCATTATAAGTCCAGGCAGTGAAGCCCAGGAGGGAACAAGGCTCCCTACTTCCAGCGGCAGCAGTCCGCTAGTTGTTAGGAGTCCCCTCATAAGAGAAGGCCGATATGACGTCGTCAGACAAGGAAAACCTTACACGGATCAGGGATAACCAGCGAAGGTCCCGTGCTCGGCGAAGACAATACATCCAGGAGCTTGAAATGCAAATAAAATCCTACAGGGCACGAGGTATCGAAGTCACTACCGAGATTCAGCGAGCTGCCCGAAGAGTTGCAGAAGAAAACAAGAAGATGCGGATACTTCTCAACGATCTCGGGTTCGACGATGAGCGTATAAGCCATTTTTTACAATCTGGAAACTCCGCTATCGGCCCAGTTGACAATATTGTAGATATAGGACCCGCGTGCAACCAAGAGGGCGCGGCTGAAGTTCTTGAGCAGCTGTTGATACCTCATCAACCTACGGGCCATCACTCTGAAGCCTACCTCACAGCCCCCTCGACTTCTAGAGCAGCCCCGGATAGCATCATCAGTAGCGATATAGCCGGCCTCTCGTCAGAAACCCCCACAGCTGAAGCCTCTGAAGGGGTTCAATTACCAGGCAACACAGCATTTCCAGCACCAAACACGACCGGTTTTAACCTTCAGGGGATTTACGAACCCCTGTCATCTGACATATCAACAGGTGAATTCTCACAGTATTCTCCAAGCTTGGTCGGGTCGTCCACGGAGCTACAATTCATACAAGAACTGCCCTCAACTTGCTTGGAAGACATGTCTTACTCCGGTCTTTCCTTCACACCTGATAGGACGCACTCTGTTTCAACTGGGAGTGAGACTCTTTGCGACGGGCAAAGTCAAAGCTACGAGCATCTTGGGTACAATCCAATCTGTTCATACGCCGACGATGACATAGGCGCCGATGCGGTCCCCTTCGGGGTGTCTCTAAACCTAGGCACTAGGACCCTTGTTTGGGCCTAAGACTAATTGGAAACATCTGGTAAGTATCCCGTCATGAGAGAAAAGAAGGGAATAGAACCTCTAGCACTGATACTCCAATGGCGGTTAGGGATGTTTGTTTCACGTCCCTAACATTCGCATTCCAGAGCTTTCGCCGCCGGCACCGGCAATTGGCACTTGGTTTTTTGAGTCACGCTAATTCTTTGTCTTGGAATGGCTCAGACACTGCTTCTGCAAGCGACATCAGTGCGAAAGCGATTGGCACCACCACAGCTGCTGTTTTCAGCTGTTTGCAGCATGAGAGTGGGTAGGATCTATATCACACAAAGCTACTTGTCAAGTCTTTGTTCATGTTGCTGTTATTTTACAGGATTGGTAATTGGCCACGCCTGGCGAGATTTATACCTTTCTTAAACCTCAAAGCAAGAGTGAATACTATCTTCATTCCCAGTTATCAAGGCTTGCTGAGCCACGAAATACTGTTTCCCGAGTGATCGAGAGGTATTTACCAACGACTGCAATCTGTCGCCGACAACCACTACTTAGGAGACAGAGAGTAGAGTAGGCCATTCCATTTCGGAAAGAAAAAGTAGTCGCGGCGCGAATGAACGCCAGCAGCATATATCGTTGCATACTTCCAGCCAAGAAGGCATACCTTTGGTATCCTGCCCAACTCGTGTGCGTACACGCTTGCCCGGCACTCCAGCATCCACTATGAACGAACATATCACCTCTCACGAGGTGGAAAGGTACGACGATGACGAAAAAGAGCTCGATAGCGCATCTGAGGATATCGTAAGTGGTTGTTCTCGACACACTAGCGTTGCGGCCGGTTGACCCTGAACAATTCTAACATGAATGTAGAAACCAACAGCTGTCGATGAGTTGGAGGATACCCCGATGCTAGACGCAGATGACGACCTAGAATCTAAGCTAGGCCCAGTTGCTATGGTCGCCGAGGGCGAGAATAAGCAAGATTGGCCCGGGGTAAGAGGAGGAGCAGCGACGGCATGGGAGAAACTATCAGCACGACCCGAACCTTTCGAGAAAAAGGGTTTGAAGGGCAGAGTAGTTTGGAGAGGTCAATTTGGCAGAGGTAGCAAAAGGGGAGGAAAGAATGGGCCCAGAAGGAGATATCATGGCGCCCGGGCGTTTGTATATCCCCCAAGGAGGGCTCTCACGCCGTTCACGCCGCCCAAGACTCCACCCAAGGTTCCGAGTCTACCTAAGACGTTCAAGCCCACGACCACACCATTTGGGGTCACGCCTAAGCCGCCGCCTAAGCAGGCTAGTCCGCCATCCACCTCTGAGCCTCCAGCTCCCACTCCAAAGGCTCCAGCTCCCACTCCAAAGGCTCCAGCTCCCACTCCAAAGGCTCCAGGCCCTTTTAAATGGATAACTCCGGAGGAATATCTTAAGACTGGTACGATGACTCCACAAGTGAGGTTTAAGTTGGAGCGCCAATTAAAGATGGCCGAGGCCAAGGCCAAATCCCAAGCCGACAAAACAATTCCACCCCGACCCGAAGGGGCTGACCCCCTACTCCACTACGCCCGTTGGCACCGCCTCCGTAACGCCCCGAAAGAGCCGGAATCCAAGGATCAGTCATTCGAGGCACTTATAGAATTGGTCAAAGCCAAGGCCGCGAAGAACGATGAGCCAAAGGAGCCGTGGAAACCGCGCCCGGGCGTCCCGTTGCCGCCGGAAATGCATGATCGCAATTTCTTCTTGCGAGACCCACCTCCGCCGAAATACCCCCCGAAAAAGCCGTTCGACCTCCTGTTTGGCAAAGGAAAGGAGGCGACGCCGGGGACGCCTTGGGTCAATCCGATCACAAAGGCATTTTTTGAAGGTAAAGACCCCAAGGCACCGGAGCCGAAGACACTGGACCCCAAGGTACCGGAGCCCAAGGTATCGGAGCCCAAAGTACCAGAGCCCAAGGTACCAGAGCCCAAGGCACCAGAGCCCAAGGCACCAGAGCCCAAAGTACCGAAGCCCAAGGAAACCGATTCCAACACTAACCCCAAACCATCAGTCCCCACGAAACCGGTGCCCAGCAAACCGACTACCGGAAAAAAGGATGCCGGCAAACCGGGAGACGGGGAAGGATTCGGAAGAGGATTCGGAAGGGGATTTGGAAGAGGATTCGGGGGAGAAGGCGGCGGGGGGGCGGCCCCGGGCCCTCCATATGCGACGCCTACCCCCAAAGCTGCTGCTGAGGACGAATATGTGGATCCCTGGTTTGGACCTAACCGAAGCCAGCTTCACGTCACTGAGTCGCTCGTGAAGGTCGTCGACGACTGTAAGGCCTACTTCAACTCAAGAGGGGGGATCAACGGCACGGAAGAAGAGGCGAACAGAGCGAGAGTCTTCCTCCACACCGGACTCAAAGCCGTCGGCCTCGAGGCCAAGGTACGTCACTTCCAAAAGGTCCCAGGCGATTTCAGGATCAAGGCGGTTCCCTCTGGCGACAATTATCAGCAATGGACCAACTATCCGGTCTTCATGCTCCCGGGCAGGGAAATGCAGAGTTTCAACGAGTTTCGGCATCCAGGCTGGGTCTCGATAAAAGCTCTGTGCGGAGGCGGTCCTAGTCCGTATATAGAAACGGACTCGACACCTGCGGCCATGCGAACGACCTTGATAGGCACTGATTATGTGCCGAGCAGTATACCGTGGGATAGCCAGTACGACTACGACCCCTCGAAGAAGCCGTCCGGGGGGGCTGGTGCTTTGACGGAGTACTTCGAGGGCAGCGGCGACGATGGTAACGATGACGACCGCGACGGCGATCACGACTATACAGACAATGCACCTTGGGGAAATCTCCGAGGAGGAGCCGCTGCGGGAGATGTCCCGAGGAACCTCGACAATAGCAGGGCTTATACGCTGGAGCAACGAAGTCTGTTCAAATTTGAAAAGCCAAAAAGGCAATGGGCTCACCTTGTAAGGGATGCTCAGATGGAGGTCTGGGAAGGCCTGCCTGAATCTATCAGTGATCTGGAGTATGTCGCGCCTCTCATGTATCCTGATGGGGATATGGAGGCTAAACTACGAGGAAAGTTCCAAGATGATTTTGCCACAACCATGAAGTTACTTACCCCTGAGTACGAGAAGGTCAAGTCGAATACTGTCGAGGAACTACAAGAACAGCTGGAGGCTACCGGTCATCCCACAGACTCGGCGATTCTTGAAGTCAAAACCTGGCTTTCAAACCATGTCACAGGCACCGCAGAGGGCACATATCGATACAGCTTTCTTGGCAGGAATGAAGGCATTGCTGAGTTTCGCAAGGTGTTAAACCACGTCTTCTCTTTGAGGGCCTGGCGCACCATCCGACTTTACATCACGAAGGTGCTCTTTGAGTCCAAGGCCTTTAACGTCCTATCCCTCTTGCACGAGGAGAGGAACTACAACGCAGCATTGCAGCTTCACGAGAAAGTCTGGGAGGAGTATGATATGTACCGCCGCTGGGCCTGGCTACTAAACAAAGACACTATACAAAGAGCCGAAGATCGGGCCAAGTTGCGGAGAGATTTGGTAGACCATTGGCAAGACCGGATTATCCTCATCAACCGGGTAGGGGCAGAACTTCAGAATAATGGCGATAACGCGTACGAAGGAGCTGGGAAAGAATTGCTCAAAGGTGATACCCTTGGTGGCGCCCGTTTTGATGCCGAGAAGAGTGGCGCCGAGAAGACCGGCACCCAGAAGACCGGCACCCAGAAGACCGGCACCGAGAAGACCGGCACCAAGGGGAAAGGTACCGAGAAGAACGATACCAATAAGAGTGGCACCAAGAGTAAGAATATTGAAAAGAATGATACCGAGTTGAGTGGCACCCAGAGTGAACCCACGCTGGGTAGCGGAGACGGGGCAGAAAATACAAACGCGAATACGGAGGAACAAGCGGTCTCTCAACGACCCAGCCTTGAATGGGCGAAGCGTCTCCGACAGGCATTTCAAGAGGCACTGGACGAGGCTGTCAAGAAGAACAATCGACTTGACACTAGTGACCCAGGGGATCGCCCTGCCATCCAGCTAAACAACATCGATATAATGGCCAAGAACCAGGTGATATGGATGCTCGACAAGGAGATTGACGACCTTGAGAAGCAGTCCGATGTCGTAGGCGAGGGAACGAAAGTAAAATGGACCATGCCAACAAAGTATGTTACCTTCGACCAGACTACGCCGCTGGTGGGCAGAAAGACCCTCCCTACAGATGTCACAAGCTATTATCCCAGCACCGTCATCACCGGAACCCATCCGACGCCGAGCCTCAGTAAGATCATCGTGGGCGGTCGACCCGGCATGGGCCAGGCTCCTCCCGTGTTCAAAAACCCTAAACCCATTATTGATCTGTTCGACGGGGTAACCCCGAAGCCCGAACAGCCTCCCGGATCGTTGGACTTCAAGATAAATATGGCAGAAGTCATTGCCACTGATCCTATAGACATTGTTCTAGATGATCTCGCTAAGTTCATATCCATAGCGTGGGAGAAGGATGGGTTACAAAAGAACGCGGCACTTGACCCTTCAAAAACTCTACAGCAAATGGCACCGACTAGCTTCACGACGTTTAGTAACTTCTTCCAAAGGGTGTGGAAAGAAAGAGAGATCAAGCCCGGTAAGGCTATAAATACAATTGCAGTACACGAGGCCTATACACCGACTATCCCAGCGAAACTTGAACCGAGGTTTTTTCAAGAATTCGCCAAAGATATTGTCCTATCGCAAGGCGAAGATCTTGCCAAAAAAAATAAAGGCTACGACGGGGAGTCGCTGGAACAAGGATACAGAATAATGATTCGTCTCAGGGAACCCGGGACCGCACCAACCCAATATCATCTTTCATGGTACCTATGGGCACTCGCATGCTTGGTAAGGGGTGCCTTTCCCGAACAGCAGGGCACAGCTTCCGCGACGACAAATCCAGCGCCGAAAACACTTGGCCAGACGGGCTCAAGTCCCGCCGGGAACACCACCAAGCCTCCTAAAAAGAAGAAGAAGAAGAATCACCGGAAGAAAGGCTGGTCCTATGCCGACGTGCTAAGGATGGAGTATACGGATTTGTTTCCCCCGCCGCGCCACGGGGTCGCCCCACGGCCGGCCCATGAAGAAAGCATGGACAAACGCAGGTGGGAGGCGTTTGAGAGGAGCAGGAATCTGCTCAAGAAACATATGGAAAGCATGGACTTGGCGCCGTCGGAGGTACCGCCGTCGAAGGTGGCGCAGGAGGGCGGGTGGGCGCCGTCGGCCTCAGCCGCGCACAACCGCGCCTTCTCCTGGCAGGAGATACAGGACCTAACGTTCGACGAGTTCTTTGCCAGCCTGCCGCCGGCCGAGAAGGTCGACCAGGCGGCCGCCCGGGAGTCCTTCGACACCATCAAGAAATCGGCTCAGACGGTCGACGCCATCCTGAAAGAGGTGCTGCAGGCCGGGCCGCTGCACCCTGCGCAGTGGACGTGGGCCGAGTGGGCCGAGAGGGACTACCAGACGTACCTCGACGCTCTCAGCCCGGCGGAGCGAGCGGACCCCCAACAGGCAATCCAGGACCACGCCGAGTGGAGATGGAATGCCTTCCAAGAGTCGCTGCAGTCGGGTCACAAGGTTCAGGGCGTCCCCCAGAAGAAGCGAAAGGCCGGCGAGGCAGGCCTGGGTCCTGGCGGCAAAACGGGAGGTGGCAAGACAGTCAAGACAGTTCCCGGCGGCAAACCCGGTGATGGTACTGCAGTTCCAGTCGGCAGAAAAACGTTGCGCAAGAGCCTGATCACAGACATGGACAAGGACGGCTATTGGCATCTGAGATATCTCCTGAAAACCTTTTACCTAACCGACCTGGCGCATAATGCTATCGGCGAACACTACTCGGGCGAGACGCCGGCGGCCGCGGAAAAAAGTGAAGGCAGGCCAGGATTCCCTGTACCGGTTATGGATAAGAAGCAACCGAGTAGTTATCCCGTGGTTTAATCGGTACATCAGGGTGGCGTGCTATTATGTTTTTCGGCCATTGCTGACCGAAGGGTTATTAGGGATGGAGATGGTGCGTTGAGCCGAGTGAGTCTACACTTACTCATTTATCGTTGAGAGTGATCTTTCATACGAAGAGATGCGCACTTCGTAGAAAAAAAAAAGGGGGGGGAGGGGGGAAGAGGCTTGGAGATATGGTCAGAAATTTGGAGGTGGAGGGAGGTAGAGCGAAGAGAAAGGCACTTGTAATCATACACGGGTAAAAGAAAGGAGACATCTCTAGATATGTTGGCCTGAATTGTGTGGTTGAGAGGGACGGGTAGCGGCACACGCAAATTGCACTTACTAGACTTAGTTTTTTTCCCCTTTGTTTTGTTGGTGAATACAACTCAGAATATTTAGTTGATTTACCAGTTAGCCCCTTTTCTTGCGCATCCCAAATGCGACCATCGTGGAGATATTATATGCAGCATTACGAAGGTACTCATCCCGACTATCTGTCTCTTCTTCTACTTGTCCTACCGAAGTCAGCAGCGCGTCTCATCCTGCGGCAGCGGAATTGTAATCACCATTCTCTCCCTGTCATTTGTCTCCGGAACTCCACCAGGTATCATAAAACTTGTAATATACAATGGCACCCACGTGCTAGGAGCAGTTTATAGGAAATAATCGGCCACGGGCTTCTTTGCAGGCATACCCCTAGAGTCCTGCGGTGCTGCTTGAAAAACGCGATACCTCCTCGCCGGGCCGCTCTTTAGTTTCTTGTCACCCTCCATCATGACGCCCTCGATTCCTCCATCGCTCCGACCTACATCGCCGTTGCTGCGCGCGAAGAAACTTTCCCCGGTGGGATCTTCTGACAGCTCTAGCACGGCCGCCACGTTGCCACATCGATAACAGTAGTTTGGCGCCGACCAGACCGTAACGATACTCGCATCGAACATTTCCTTAAAGCCTTCCATGACGAGTTGGTGGGCGCGCGCAATGAGCGAAAGGTCGTTTTTGTGGTTGAACACCTTGACGATATCCGCACCGAATAGGAAGCCTGCGCCGCGCGGCGACAGACCCCAGCCGTCGATCTCGTCCGGGTCAGACCATAGGAGGTCGCACATAGCACCTTCATGGGGGACCTCTTGCTTGCGATCTAACAGTCGAATCTTATCCACCGTGTCGATGAGCGGTGATAGGCCTCCATGCACACACAACACAGCACCGGTTGGATTACCGATGGTACCTCCGCTGGCGGAGGATGCGCCGGTCCCGGGAGGGCCCGTCTTAGGTTGAATTCCATTTGGACTCTTCCGTTCACGATCGGCCAGCTGGTCACCATTTTGCCTCATAAATCGACTCATCATGTCACCGTCCGCATTACAGACTTCGATTTCGATGTCCTGATCGGTGTAATCCTCGCTCGGGGTCATATCGTTGGGGGGCGTGAGGGTATTGGACGCGTTAAGGACTATAGCGCCAAGGGCAAGGTAGTCAAAAACATCGCAGCAGTATCTCCACACATTTGCGCTACCATACTTTCGTAGGCATTCGTCATAGAAACCGTAGACTGTCGTTATTTGGCGGGATTCGTGGTTTCCGCGAATAAGGGTCATACGATCGGGATAGCGGACTTTAAGGCATAGGAGTAGGAGAAAGGATTCTAGCGAGTAGAAGCCACGATCAACAAAGTCGCCTGAACAGGTAGGTCTAGTTAGCGACCTCTGACTATATTAGGGGGTAACGTGTATGGGAATCATACCCATGAAGAGATAGTTTGTGTCTGGCGGATCGCCTCCGACCCGGAACAGTTCCATCAAGTCGTGGAACTGGCCATGAATGTCGCCGCATATCTATAGGGCTTGTCAGTGTCTCTGATGCTGCCGCTGTCGAACAACCAAGACACCATACCGTTACCGGGGCCGCGACTGTGACAACATTTCCCTCTTCAATCAGAAGTTCTCGAGCCTTGTGACATAGCTCCCTTACCTGCGGCTCGGGTATCGGACGACATGCTCGTAGCTGAGCGATCGCTCTAATAATTCGCAATTAGCAACCAATTTAGAATTATCTCGGAGTCCAAATTCGGTCGCAAGCCACGTACTTGTCGAGGTCACTCATGTTTGCGACGAAGGTAAAACGAGCAGCCGGGCTTCCTAGTCGCGGCCTGAGTTTGTTGCGAAAACTGGCACCGGGCCTGGGCTAAGTCTTGGGACTCGATCTGCAAGTTTCATATCATGTTCTACGACTCGAGTATAAGGTACCGGGTAGAATATGATTAGGGGCAGGTCGCAAAGTGATGTTCTCTGAGCTGGTCGAGCACGTCGCGTGTAGGTGGCCAAAAAAAGAAGTGCAACTTACTATGTATGTATGTAACTAGGTACTAACAGGCGCGCATCAGGACTTCCCTTATGTAAGATGTACCTAGCGTCAGAAAACTGGGGCTCCGATGGAAGTCATCTTTAGTGGACCTCAATCCGTCATTTTCCCCTTGTCAACTGCCAAGTACCTAGGCATAATAAGCACCTGGTCCCAGCGTACCTAGTATGAGGCTTAAAGAATCCCCATTATACTGTACTTAGGTACATATCTTTGATTTGGGATTCCCAAAAAGAGGCCCCAAACCTCTCCTCGAATAACACCGACCTAGTTGCGACAACGTCGTCAATCCGTACCCTCAGACGACCCGCGTACTCCAATCGTCATGTGGTGGGAACCTACAGGCATATCATAAGTAGGCGCCCAGCCAATTGAGCCAATTGAGCCAATTGAGAAGATTTCATGTTGGATTCATCGATCTAACACCTCAGCTATAGCGTTCTCACGAAAACCTCTCTCCTTCCGCTACCACATACACACACCCACACTCACTACACCATGCCGCCACACCTACATCCGCGGTCGCGAATGACATCCTCGCTCTTCGCCACCACCGTAGCCGTATGCTTCTTCGTCGTCGCCCTGCCGCACGCGCTCCCCTGCCCCGCACCCCGCGTGGCATACGCCGACTCCGAGACCGCCGCAGATGGCACGAGGCGGCGGAGGCGGAGGCGACCCGAACCCGCCGTCGTGAAGGACGGCATCGCCCAGTTCGAGAGCTCCAGCGAGGACTTCGAGAGGAGGACGGCGGCGCAGACGAGCGGGGCTGCCGCTGCTGTCGGACGGACGAGAAGGGATCGAGAATGTCCCGTGCCGAAACCCCGGGGCGTCATTGGCGAGCTGATGGGATTCAACAAGTCGCAGGAGGAGGATAGCAAAAACAAAAAGGGTCCGAACGATTGCGTATAGAATGGGAAGGGCTGCGGCTAACTAAAAGTTGCAACTGCACGTTGCAATATATCACACCACACCAAAGTGGCAACACCTCGTGACCTGAGATATTAAATCCTGTGTCACCAACAAAATATCTAAAGTAGAACAACCGGTATATATTTCCAGAGTTACAAGTTTGGTAGCAAACTACACTCTGGCCCGACCTTTTTCGAGGACTCGAACAAATTTTGGTTTGATCTGCCTCACACTACTTCCCATAACGTGATTAACGTGAGTAAAACTTCAACTACCACCTTGCAAATACCTAGGTAGGTACAGGACAATATTGTTGCGCAAAATACAAATCAACTTTTATTTGGCCATTAACCGATACCAAGTCTCGGTAGCTTTGGTGACTCCTAAAAACTCCTTACGTATTCCCTTTCCCCTCCAGCGGACCATTCGTTGGAGTTGATAGCCATGAGGACCGACCCATTCATCGTAATGACGAAGTATATCCACTCCATATACTTGCTCCGTGCGAGTTTTATGACCGTGCCGATCCGATGGGCCACCGCAGCGCTAGCTTATCGTCCCACGTCGACTTATGATTAGAGAAGCTATAGACCAATCCGAATCCGAATAGCCGCGCCTCTGTGCCCTCCCATCTCTAGGGATGCCGGAGCAAGGAAATAGACTAGGCCTAAGGAAACTCGTGACTAAATAATGTTACAGGTAGAGCAGAAACCAGTTGCAGACAGGTATCGCCGAATGACGCACAAAATAAAAAGAAACCATCGTTAGATGTTTGATTCCTTACGAGGCAGATTGGGGTGTAGGAACCTCCGTCTCTTCCTCGGTCTTCGTGTCGTCGAGCTTGGGTTTCTTCGCGGCGCGCTCCGTCTCCTCCTCTTCTATTTTGGTCTTGAGTTCCTGGTTCTCCTGTTCCATCTCATCAAGTCGTCGCTTAAGGATATTCTCCCGCCTATGGCTATCATCTAGCTGTCGCTGGATTTCGTCGCGCTGCTGGCGCTCTTGGGCTGCCTCCTTCGCCGAGCTCTCGGCAGAATGGCGATAGTTGTCGGCTGTCTGCATATCCTGTTCCAGTTGCTGTAGCCGACCTCTATACAGTTCGACTACAAGCTCCAGTTCGCTCACGCGTGTCTTCAGGCTCGAGTTGGCGGCAATCAGTTGCTCGTGGGTTTGGGGGACCTCTAATTGTTGCTGATCGCCGTTGAGAGGGGATTGGTGGCCAGGAGAGCCGCCGGGGACTGGGTATTGAGGCAGACCATCAGACTGGAAATGATCCATAGCTTGGAAGGCAGTCAGATGAGGATCATATAAAGATGGGGTCGCTGTGCGCGACACGGGCGAGTCTGTACCATGACCGTGTCCGTTGGTTGCCTTCTGCTGAGTCGCGCGGACGGCCGCAAGGGCGGCGGCAGCGTTATCATGGGGTTGGAAATTGTTGCCGTTGGCGTTGGCGGTTGCAGGGAGACTTTGCTATAGAGAGCTGTAAACATCATAACGCATAGGCTGGGGTTGGACGGTGCATTCTTTACCTTTTTCTTGGCCTGTATGTCAGGTCGCATTGTCTTGACGCGATTGCGGCTCTTGATGACATCGGTCTTCAATGATATCGGACGCGGACGGCCATGTAGCTTCAAGAACAAGCCGCAGGCATTACATAGGACTGAACCCGTCTCGTCGCGACGCCATAGCGGAGTGGTTGAAGTGCCGCAATTCTGACAGGTGGGCTGCCAAGGATTGTTAGCCGCTGCGGCCGTGGTCGGATGTGAGGCCATCATTTTGAATTCAATATAAGAGATCTCAGACGGGAGACAAGTGGTTGGATGAAAGGTGCTGGCGATGGGGGACTGGGGGAGATATCGATAGGGAATGGGCATAGATAGAGAGATTGATAAAATCGATAGACGGGAAGATTGAAGAATTTCCAGAAAGTGGGTGCTGATAAGACCGCGACCAATCACGGCTAGGCATGGCCCATGCTTCCTTGCTAGGGTGCCAGCCATTTGCTCGAGATCCATGCACAGAAGGGGGGGAATTTTCCACCACGGTCAACTGCGATGTCAACTGCGATGGAAACTTTCGGTACAGCGCGAAGGTACAGCATCTTGTCCCACACTGAACCTCGTATGTAGATCATCAAAACAGCAATAGACGATTCTGGATTGAATATTCAATGCTTCTTGTCTTTGCTCGTGATAGCCACCGGAAAAGAAATCAAAGAAAAAGGGTCGGGGAAGATAAAGATAGAGAAGATAAGAAGAAAAAACAGACTCACCAGATTGCCCGACGGCATTGGCGCATGCGCCGCAGGAGAAGAATTCATTGGGGGCGGTGCTGGTGCGTTCGTAGCTCTGATGATGATGATTGCGAGTCAGTCGATGTTCAGAATTGAAAGTGGGCGCTGATGGTTTGCATTTGTGAAGTTTCAAGGTCTCGACCACGAGATAGTCAGAAATGCGACTGGTTTTTTTTTACCATTTGGGGGGCTGCCCATTAATGGTTGCGCCTCAGGTCACAAATAAAAACAGATTGATTGGACCTGTCGCCTGTTCTTCCTTCCTCGCCATTATTTTCCTTTCGAGGGGCATTCACAAAGAAATCGCAAATTGCCAATGTGCAAACTTCTCAGCACTTCCCCAGTTGCTCTTTTCCTTTCCAAACTTCCATGCGACAGGGTCTCTTGTAGTATTTGTTCGGATGTTACTCACCTAAGTTGTGGTGAATCGGTTGTTGATTCTGCAACTGCTAGAGCAGAAACACCGGGAAGCTGTGCTACCGACGCGGTCGCGGAGGAAGTCGAACTTGGACGCGATATCGGTTCAAGGGTTGCCGGTAATGACGGCGCTGGGACTGACTCTGGCGCTTGCGCGGGTATTGTCCCTGTCCCTACCCCTTCTTCCATGGCTGATCGAATAGGTGGCAATGCTGGTGATGCTGTGCGTGTCGGTATCGGTTCCCCAATTAATGGCAGACTATTCTCTGCCTGCAACGATGCGACTGTAGGCGATGCCGTGATGGATGCCGTGGTGGGCGAATTAAAGTGCCCCGAGAAGACTCGGGACTATCGAGTGTGGTGTAGGAAAATCGTAGGCAGGTATTAGTCGACTGGAGCAACGATGGAGTGGTGGCAGCGACCCGGTCGAGTCACCAGCAATGCAAATAGTATAAAGACTCGGTGCGGTCGCGAAAAATTATAAGGTGTGTTGACCTGTCGTGGATTCGCACTACAAAGCCCGCTGTAGAAACCGGTGAAGGGGTAAATCAAGAGGAACTGATTGGCAAGCAGAGAGTGGAGTAACGGAAAGAGGGTGTGTTCGCTAAATCGATTCGTGAAATTTTCGTCTCATAGGTAACGTCAGGCGGAAAAAGGATTAGACAACAGGAGGAAAAGAGACTGGCACGCGATTTGGGTTTCCAAATTAGATATACTTCTAGACATTATGTATGACAGACACGTAAATGTAAAGATTTTGAAAGGGAAAAAAATTCACCTACTAGGTATCATACTTGCAGAACTAGGTACAGTCCGGGCCGTTTTACTAAGGCAGGTACATGCTCCTCCTTGCATCTACATGCTTTTCTCTTACGTTTACTTGCATATACTTGATCCTTACTGACCGGGAGCACCGTACGTAATCTAAACGCTAAGTATTTCGAGATCATCCAAACTCTAATTGGCTGATTTATCCCCTGCTTCTCGGTTTAGGAGATTAGTTGCACTAAGTCCTCGATATCAATTTGGCAGGTTGGCAGGTTGGCAGGCCTGGACAAGATAGACGAGCTCCGATATTCAGGTTAGTCTACTCATTGGAAACCCATTTCGTTAATGCTATGTAAATAATCCATCTTAATTATCCGGCATCTAGAAACTGATCAGTGCCGCACCTTATATAGGGGCATTCTGATTAATAGGATCGAAAAATAGCTTGTGGCTGTTTGAAAGCGAGGCAAGCTGACGCAGCTGATAAATTGAGATTTCCTAATATTGTCTTAGGTGCACCTAAATATGCCACCTATCTCACTCGTTCCATATAAGGAACGTCATTATTTTTATTCTAATTTATTTAATGTGCGTTCCATGATAAGTTTCATTGATTCTACTCAAGGACGTTGAAAGGAAGAGGGGGACGAAGCAATGCCACCCTACCTCCCAAGCCTTCGCCAGTTGGAGACATCTCAAGCAGCAGCCTACCGGGGTCTGCTTCGTTACCTGCAGTCAGCAGTTGCTGCCAGGCTACCTTGACCCCTGTCCACACCCCAGCGATCAAATGAGGTGCAAGTACTATGCACATGTGTGCGTGTGAAAATAACAATGTACGAGTATAAATTCCATGAACGTTTTCATGAGAATTTCAATTCAGATGGATTCATTTACTTTCACAAAGCATTTCGTAGTGTGGGATGTTGAGCGATGGACGGCCCCAATTTCCAGCAGGCTATCTCAGGTAACTCCAAGTTATCCGAGATCGCTCGAAGAGACATGTTCGAGCCCGAAGCAATGCGCGGAAATGACAACACCCTCTGGCAGACAATGGGTAGTTGCATTCGGGCCTTGAGTCGTCGGTTCGTCATATCGGACCACCCTATCGAATTCTTCGAGGCTGAGATCCACGACACATGGTACCTTTTCGCCCGAGCCAGCTCCAGCATCGATGCAGACCATCCGGCTCAAGATCGCTTGGTTCGACTTGTCCTGTGGGCGCGAGAACTCGGCATTCTTCAGAGGACGGCGAAGAGCGGAGAGTCTCAGAATGCAGTTACAAGCCACGGTCGCATTTGGTCTGACCTCCCGTTCTTCGTCCCAGACGTCCAGGATGCTTGGAAAAGGACAATGAGCCCAGCCTCCCCTGCGCTTTATCGCTCCAATCTCGCTGCGGGAATTGCTCGGCTCGCCAGTCTTGGGGTCTGCAATGATGCCTTCGCGGAGTGCGGATTAGAGGTCATGAAGGATGCTCTTGAGACACCACAGGAGCTCTTGTCATCGGCAGGTCTCCATCTGTTTCAGCTGGTACACATCTGGTTACGCTATGCTGGCGATCAGCTTTTGCTGCTCAGCCTTGAGCGCTTGCCAGTTAATGGTGGATGGACATCTGAAGCGAGTGCACATTCCATCGGCCCCTTAGCTAGAGATGCCGCCGTTGTCGAAGGAGGCTTCAGCAAAGCTCGATTTATCTTCTGGAAGGAGAGATTAGTTGTGTTAAGAATGGAGCCTGTGGACGAGATAGAGATTATATCTCAGTGTGCAAGCATGATTACATTTTTATGGGAGACATATTTTGGGCCTTCGCAGTAATATTTACAGAACTTCTTATACCAAGATGCCCACGTGAGTGGTATCGGGTATGACGAAATATTTGACCATTTCAACAGCTGAGATCCCCTGTAGCTCAGCCGCAGATCATATTACATAATCATCGCTAGCTGCCTTAGTGGAGGGGTCTAGGTATTGGCTCCGCTGAAAAGTTTCGACTGACTGCCGACATCTGAAGAAAAATAAGTTCCCAAGCCTTCCGTTCGGTCAATCTCATCTTCGAACCCAATCCATCTAAGACCGCCAAAATGCCATCTACACATAAGAAGGATAAGCCTTGGGATACTGATGATATAGGTTAGTTCTGAGCTATCCAAATCCTAGCATATCCACTCGCTTTAACCAAAATTGCGTTCTAGACAAGTGGGAAGTCCAACCCTTTAAGCCCGAAGATAATGCTGGCGGAACTTTTGCAGAAGAGTCCTCGTTCGCTGTGTAAGTGGTTATCTGCTGAAGCTTTACGTGGTTAATATAGACATGCTAATGCGCATCTAGCCTCTTTCCCAAGTATCGTGAAGTCTACCTCAAAGAAGCCTGGCCCGGTGTCACGAAGGCACTCCAACAACTTGGCATCGCCTGCACTCTTGATTTGATTGATGGTTAGAATTAACTTGCATCCTTCTTGATCTAGCGTCATCTAATTATTGTTGATAGGATGCATGACCGTAAAGACCACAAGAAAGACGTTCGATCCCGCCGCCATCCTCAAAGCTCGCGACCTAGTCAAGTTGCTTGCGCGCAGTGTCCCAGCGCCACAGGCCCTGAGGATCCTCCAAGATGACGTGGCATGCGATATAATAAAGATCAGAAACCTGGTACGCAACAAGGAGAAATTCGTCAAGCGGCGGCAGAGATTACTCGGGCCCGGTGGGCAGACCCTGAAAGCGCTGGAGCTCCTCACGGAAACATACATCCTTGTCCAAGGAAATACAGTCAGCGCTCTGGGCCCGTACAAAGGTCTCAAGCAGGTCCGTCGAGTAGTGGAGGACTGCATGGCAAACATCCACCCGATATACCAGATCAAAGAGCTCATGATCCGGCGCGAGCTAGAGAAGGACCCCGAGCTTGCGCACGAGAACTGGGAGCGATTCCTGCCCAATTACAAGAAGAGGAGTCTGAGCAAGAGAAAGGTGCCGTACAAGGTCACTGACAAGACCAAGAAGGTGTACACGCCTTTCCCGCCCGCGCAGGAGAAGAGCAAGGTCGACTTACAGATTGAGGCCGGCGAGTACCACATTTCCAAGGAGGCTAAGAAGCGCATCGCGCAAGAGGAGAGGATGGAGAAGCAGAAGGTCAAGCAAGAGGGTAAAAAGCGACAGCGAGAACAGGATTTTATCGCGCCCGAAGAAAACAATGGAGCCGAGAGAAAGAAGAAGAAGCGGAAGACCAAGGGAGAAGAGTAGTTGATCTTTCAAAGAGGACTTGTTCATTTCTGTATTGGCTTTTTTGCCTTCTAAACTTCCACGATACCCATGATATACAGAAGTGCATCAAATCAAAAACTCGGATCATTCGAGCGCTAAATAAGTCGCGCTAAACTAGAGAATAAATAAAGTCAACCGAATATACCGATCGCAGTAATAAGTCACCGAGTTTTACATTCTGTTGCTTCGTGGCGCAGTTGAGGGACTGTGACATGACATGGTTAAATAGCAGCAGTTTGGCTTAGAATTGCACTGTATTTAGCAGGCGCGTAAACCCAGAGGAGGACGCCTAGAACGCCGGTATGCTAGTTCGCATCTTCAGTGGTATCTTCTCTAGCATGATTGACTCGTCATTTTTGCCTTAATGGCCTTTATCCGTCAACGACCATAGTGTCATCACCATCAAATGTCGAACCGGGCTGCTCCATCGGGACACCTCGTCCGCGTCCAGCTAATAGTTCCCTTCGTATTTCCGGGCCAATCTTGTGATGTCCGTGGGTCAGTAAAAGATCTAGGAGGGCCTCTCTCTGATCCTCGGTGATCTCGTTGCGGTATCTTTGCGCAAACGCCAGGAGGCACTGGTGCCAGATAACCGGAAGCCTTGCGCGGGTGGCAGCCCGCTCTTCGCCTATGTCCATGACGTCGCCCTCTCTGATAGACGCGGGATCCACGCTTCGGAAGCGCAGAAAGTGAAAGACGAGAGAGTCGATGACTTGATACGGCAGAGCATACTTCTTCTCCAGTAGCGTCTTGATGAACACGTTCGTGGCACCTCCGCCCTCGGTTCCTGCGGATGCTTCGCGCGCCGCAATCTCGCACAGCCCTTTGATAGCAGCACCGGAATGCAGCACCGGTACGGAGACTCGAGCTAAGACGGCCGAGATAATGTGGGCTTCTCTTAAAGTGCAGGTACCGCTTTCCACGAGTGGGAAAAGAAATCCCTTGAACCATGCAGCCGGTTTGTATAATGCCTTCTTCAGCGCGTTGAACAGGTGCACGTTCAGCTTCTTCGTCTCGTGGATGTCCTCTCGTACATGATCCAGCAATATCATCTCCATAAATCTTCGGACGACGATTGGCTTGCTGGAAACAAAGATCTTCGTTGCCTCGTAGCATGCGTTCGGGGTCCATTGGTCGGGCTTAGTGAGCTCGATTATATCCTCCCAGTGCGGTACCGTGGGCAGAATCTTGAAGGGTTTCGGTAGCTTGCCGGACTTGTATCGTGATAAAATTAAGCCAATCCTATACACCTGTTAGTATAAGCCTTGTCTTATAAACAGCTGGACAGCATACTTGGTGTAAACCTCCACGATCTTAGGTGACAGTTCGTAATCTTCGTCTACAGGCGCCAATTCCTGTTCGCCGTCCTGGCCAGCTTCATGTTGGGCGATTCGTGCCAGAATTAAGTCGGCTAGATTGGTTCCTGGGCCTTGTTCCTCAGCAGACGCTTGACCTCCCCAGCCATTTGTCAATAAGGGATCGTCATCGGCAGGCAAGAATCTGTTGAAGGTATCCAAATCCTCAGGCTCGATCTCAATCTCCTCTACGATCTCATCCTCGTCGCCCCACACTTCCTCGTCCTCGAAAGTATCGTCTTCGTCGTCAAACCGCGAGTCGAAGCCGAACGCGCTGGACTCCGTGGGCGGTCGCGGGGGCGCAACGTCGTTCTCTTCTGCTAGCTCCCGTCCGATTTTCAGAATCTTCTTCGATGCCTTGGAGTCTATGTAGCCCTCCTGTTCTTCCTCTGCATCTTTGGATTTTCTCTTGGGCGCCTTTGCGCGGAGAGGGCCCGTAGCTACGAGGTCATCCTCGAGTGGATTGTGCCGCCGGGATTGGCGCACAGTGGTTGGTGTCGTCGCTTTCGGCATGTCGTAGATGGGTTCGGGTTACGTAGACTCGGGTGTGTTAATGGAAGTATCACGACGGGGGGCACACATTGAATGAATTTCTTTTGGAATTTCAAAAATTTTGAGGGGTGGGGCGGAACTGTTCCGCCAAGCGAGCTAGTTCCGTGAGGCTTCAGCTGGATCTACGTATCCGAATATCATGTATTAATGATGTTTTGCATTTAGCAAGATGTCGTACAAATGACCTTGGGTTATACCAAAATACCTACCTAAGTTAACCAGCTGAACGCATTATTGTTCATAGAAGAATGCTGTTAGTTCCCAAGTGGTTATTAGGTAGGCTCTTGGCGATATTCTACTAGTTGGTAGTTACACAAACACTAAGTTCGAGTCCATCTAAGTGAGGCTCGATATTACATTTCATGCATATATCGGAGTTAATGCACATAATAGCAGGGGTCTCTTTGAGCCAAACGTCATTTTCCTTGAGCCCCTCCAAAAGCTTAGGTACCCCTCCAACCCAGATTTACAGCAAAATTTCTTAACTGCAAATACCTAATCATAACCACCCGCGCCTTGACTCGTGGTATATGAGGCTACTAACAACAAAAGACATTTCATCTCTCATTTTCTAGCTAGCCCTTTAAACATGCCTACAGAATTAGAAGAAGTACGGCCGTCAACCCAATTTGCATACTCATACTCTTGCTAACACTCAACTAGCTAGTAGGCTTCATAGCTGACCCTAGGCCGGAAATCCGTGCTCTTTCAACGGAGCATCTAGTCCCATATTCGACGTCTCAGCCCGGCATCTTCAAGGCAGATAATTTAAAGCCCGTGAAAAACTTGAAACTCCTAATAAAAGATCATCCGGTATGGCGTTCTTGCAAAGCCAGGGTAGGGATGAGAAATCGGCACTAATCAGAACTAGAAAATTGCTGAACATGTCATTTCTATCCTAATCAATCTCTCAGCTGATCGGGAGATATTAGAAAGCTTGGCAACGGACGACAAGTTTTTGAACGAGGTTCTGAGACAGATTATCGTCAGTAGAAACCCCGACACAAAACCCAACGCCACAAATTATATCTTGGCTGATCGACTATCACTCTACTAATGCACATATTAGATCGCAACCGAGCCTAATGCAAATCTTCTATCCATGCTGCTGGCAAACCTTTCCAAATGGGATTCTTTGAAGAGGATACTTGACATGAAACAGCAGGCGCCAGAAGAACTAAAGTCGAATGATGTAGTCATGAACCAGCTAGTCGACCTATTCGTCAAAGGTGCTGATGGGACGTATAATAAGAACGCCGACTTTGATCATCTCGCTTACCTTTTCGCCGATCTGACGAAGCACGCTGAAATTCGTCATTACTTCGTGCGGAAGCAAGACTACGACGGAATTGTGCCTCTCACGAAGCTCAAGGTATTTACCGAGTACAAGTCGGACGTCAGACGGAAGGGGGTTGCTTCTACTATCAAGAATGTGGCCTTCGACGTACCTTCACATCCGCTATTCCTTTCAGAGGACGATATCAACATCCTCCCATACATCTTATTGCCGATAATGGGGAGTGAGGAATACGATGAGGACGAGATGATGTCAATGCTTCCTGATCTTCAGTTGCTTCCTCCCGATAAGCAGCGCGACGCCGATCCGCACATCATCCAAACGCATGTCGAGACACTATTGCTTTTGTCGAGCACTAGAGAAGGTCGAGACCAAATGCGGGATGTCAAGGTATATCCAATTATTCGGGAAACCCACTTGCGGGTTGATAACGAAGGCGTCCGAGATGCATGCGAGCGGCTAGTCCAGGTACTAATGCGAGATGAGGCGGACCCAGACAAGGTGGATCGAATCAAGGAAATTGAAGACGGCGACGAGGACGAGGACAACGCAATCATCGAGGTATAAATCACGCAAAGTAGGCTGTTCGCCCGCGAACTATTAGGTAAAGCTATCGCGTACTCGCTTAGAGACACGAGGGTTTCGTCTCAGCCGCTTCGGCGATGTGAAGGCGATTACCGAGGAACCAATTGCAAGCAACTACTCGACTGTTCCCAATTTGATTTTTTGTTTCCTCCGGCGCTCCCGCCGCACCGGAACCGTGGTATACATTGCCATAAGGCTTGCTACGGGCAGTTACGGGATGGAATGAATCCTGAAACCAAGTGTTGTGGCAGACAGTAGGGAGGATACCACATAATCACTACCGTTATGTTGCACCAGCCAAGGCAAATCGGCCAGTCCTAGTTTTCATTCATGATCACATAGGCCGTTCCAATCGCATAGCAAATAGGTTGCAGCCACTGCGTGTCTAAGCACAGATCTTGCCAAAATCATGACCGAGGACGTCCTTAAAAAATAGGCAACACGTGGGAATATCTAGGTATGTGAAGGAAAACTCGATGCGCCCTGTTAGCGGATTTGTGGATTGAGACCCAAAATCTAGGCCAGAACATGGCACGTTAAAAGGTGATTAGCCATTTTTCATAACTCTAGTGGTCAGGCGAAATCGACTCGTGGCCAGGCATATCCGTGGGTGTCATTTTAGTTTGTTGTCGAGACCGAGGGTTCGGGATCAGCAAGAGCCTGCTGAACCAATGATTCATGATTGGGCAGTATGAATGCATTCAGCTACTGAAACAGGTCGTCTACCTGCGCAAGAGATCCAACTCCAACAGGTAGCCTAGGAGCTTGAAATACTCAAGGCTCGAGGCTCGAGGAGCGTGGACAAATACTCAGACCTGATTGGTCGAGGTCCAAATGGCCACTAGAACTTGCAGCACGGTTTTCATCAGATGTTGCCGGGAACTGATACTATTTTAGCTAATAATTATACGATCCACCTGCGGATTGGAGTATACTCGGCCGAACCCGGTGCATGTTCGCCTGGAAACTTTTAGTCTGATACGAACGAATCGAGAATTTCCATGTCAAATTCTTTGAAGGCTTGGCTAATCTGCCTGCCTGCCAGTCTGCCAGCCTGCCAACCGCTTCGGCCAAGAGCGCCGTCCCTTGCGTTTCCGCTCCTAGCTAGGGATTTCCGGGGAGAAAGGAAGAAGCGTTGACACAAAGCGCCATCGCCACCAAGCATTCCTCGCGACCATGTCGATGCTTCTTGGACTCTTGGTGAAGTCTTGTTTGGACGTCAAGATATCTTGGCGATATGGCCTTTGTCGATAGTCAAGCAAAGAGATGGCCATCAACCTTGGATCGCAAAGGTCCCTGCAGCGTGGCTGCGTGGGCGTGGGCAAGTGGGTTGCAGGGATCCCTCTCGGTGCCTTTACCCCCTGCCAACTCCACTTTACGGGTTGAGGCGTCGACTATACCTCTCGACGAATCACACGCTTAGAGCCGCAACATGTGCTCCCAACTACAACTCTAATTCGTCTTCAGCCATCTCTCACGTCTGTCCGCGGAAGCTCCCTGATTGGGCTGAGTGCACTATAGATCTAACTGCCAGCTACGCCTCTTGGGACCCTACACTAGCTTTTCGTCAGCCTAGCCTCGTTCTGCCCATCTGCGGAAATAGAGTCATACCATTCGGCTTCCTCTCTACTTCCATTTAGCTTCTATGCGCTTGCTTCCCCAGCGCAGAAGACGATCCAGAGAATGTCCAGCTGCCTAGGTACTTAGCCCGGTCCCTTTGTATGCTAGGCCACGCGTGCGCTCTTAGGGTTGCTATACATCGAGACCCATCTCTCGTCTTGCATCCCGATCGAGATATCATTCCCGCTGAAGCTGCGCGACTAGGTGCTCCATAACGTTACATCACACGGTGCAGGAGCGAGACAGTACTGCGCTGAAGAGCGTTCGGTGTCTCGAGGCAGAGTATGATGTTAGCGGTATTAATTCAAGCCTGCGTATGGGCACACTGAAGTCTGCCAATCCATTGGAATGTTGCAAAGACGAGCCGCCCGATATAGCTATCGAATCCTGAACACCATGTGTAATGTGTTGTAGCTGGAACCACTTATGGACACCGACGTGATGGATTAGTTCATGCTCCTACGCCGACTCATTACCTATTGACCCATGCAGTCTGCATTTGTCTCAAGTTAACGAGGGACTACCCACGGTGATGGGATTACAATGCCTGGATCCCGTTCTAACGTTACGGTCCACACCTTACGATTTCATGTGCTAGTCGGCTGGATGGCGTCCGGCCCCCTGCAACTATCGACTTTACCTAAGGTCTACTTACGGCCAATACCAAGCCGGAGATAGGCGAGTAACCTAGAGTAACCTACAAAAGGATCGCACGTCCCATCCGATTCATAACTACCCCCCTTGTGGTTTCGTTGTCTATCATGCATGTCCCTATAGGGTGACGGCCTCCCTTGCTTACATCTATTGCTAGCTGTCCGCCCCGCGCATAGATACCAGATTCGCAACGTATCGCAGAACACAGAACATATCCTCGAGGCACCCCCAGCGTCCTCATTCTGCAGCCATGGCCGCCCAAAAGACTGCTGGCGGAAACAGCGCCTACCACAACTTCCACAATGACTTCCTTCATATTCAAGATCCGAACGAACGCCGTCGTCTTGCACTCGCCGAGATCGACAAAGCTCCCTTCGGATGGTACCACGTCAGGTAGGGACCCATGTTCAATTCGCGACTACAGCACCGGCTGCTAGAAAGCTGACCACTTGAACACAGAGCCTGCATTGTCGCTGGTATCGGTTTCTTCACGGACTCGTACGATATCTTCACCGTTAGTTTGTTGAACGTCATGCTGGGAATTGTATACTACCCGGGGTCCGGCACACTAGCCACCTCTTCCGACAGCGCTATCAAGTTAGCGACCTCGGCCGGCACAGTTATCGGACAGTTGGTTTTCGGTTACCTCGCAGACCACGTCGGTCGAAAGCGCATGTACGGTCTTGAGTTGATCATTATCATCTTTGCTACTCTCGGTCAGGCCCTCGCTTCAGGATCTCCCTCGGTCAACATCGTCGGTCTCATCATCTTCTGGCGTGTGCTTCTCGGCGTGGGCATCGGCGGAGACTACCCCTTGTCCAGTATTATCACCTCCGAGTTTGCTACTACGAAATGGAGAGGAGCCATGATGGGCGCCGTGTTCGCGATGCAGGGAATAGGGCAGTTGGTTTGCGCATTTGTCATGCTTTTCCTCACCCTCGGCTTTAAAGAGCAGCTTTCGGCCTCGACAAAGTATCAAAACTGCGACGGGTACTGCGCCATCGCCGTAGACAAGATGTGGAGGGCCTTGATTGGTTTCGGTGCCGTTCCTGCCTGCATCGCCCTCTACTATCGATTGACCATCCCCGAAACTCCTGTAGGCTCTTCACCCCTGAAAGAGGCGCGAACTATTACTAACATTTCTCCTTAGCGCTACACCTTCGATGTTAGCCGCGATGTCGAGAAGGCTGCCGACGATGTCAAGGCCTATATGTCTGGCAAGCCTGAAGGCCAGCCCGATGACGTTTCCCGCATCCAGGCCCGCGAGGCTGCCCAAACCCAGATGAACATCCCCAAGGCCAGCTGGAGTGACTTTGTCCGCCACTACTCTATCCCTAAGAACGGTCTGCTCCTTTTCGGCACTGCTGGCTCGTGGTTTGTTCTGGATGTTGCTTGTAAGTTCTCCAGGTTCGTGTGAAGATTCCTAATTCTAATATGAAAACACAGACTACGGTTTGTCTCTGAACAACGCCACCATTTTGGGCGTCATCGGCTACTCAACAAAGAACACTACGTCTACCTACGAATACATATACAACACAGCCATCGGTAACCTAATCATCGTGTTAGCCGGCGCTGTCCCAGGCTACTGGGTGTCAGTCGCGACGCTCGACACGCTCGGCCGGAAGACGATCCAGATGGGCGGCTTCATCATCCTGACGATCCTCTTCGTCATCATGGGCTTCGCGTACAATCACATCTCGAGCAACGCGCTGCTGGCCATCTACGTGCTGGCGCAGTTCTTCTTCAACTTCGGCCCCAACATGACCACCTTCATCGTGCCGGGCGAGGTATTCCCGACGCGCTACCGGTCGACGTCGCACGGCATTTCGGCGGCCTCGGGCAAGATCGGGTCCATCATCGGCCAGGGCGCCATCGCGACCCTGCGCACGCACGGCGCCACCGACGGGTCCGCGCCGTGGATGGACCACGTGCTCGAGATCTACGCCCTCTTCATGCTGCTCGGCATCTTCACGACGCTGTTCATCCCCGAGACCAAGCGCAAGACCCTCGAGGAGCTGTCGGGTGAGGACCAGCCCCTGCCCGTGCCGGTCGCCGCCGAGCCCGGCAGCAGCGGTGACAACACCAAGACCGCCGAGTCTCTGTAAACTTTCCACGTCGCCTACTTAATTAACGGAAAAAATCTTACTTTGCTATTATAGCTACTTTTTTCTTCGGGGAAGATGATATTTTTATATTGAAATGGAAGTAGAAACCGCGATGGCCGATATTTTCTGTCCGGTTTCATATGAGATACCCAGTTCCTATCTTTCAAGTATGATATAAAATGATATACCCTGTTATACCCTTTTATGTGTCTGTTGCTTTCATTTTAACCTAATTTGAAGTTGTACTCGTTCTAATGATAATGAGCGAATAATTTTATCCCTACCCGGCGTGGCGGGATCGTTCACTCAGCAGCAGTTCGCCTCAATGTTGAAAGGACCATTGACAATATCCCCTAAACTTCGGAGCTTAGACCCATATAATTATAGTGATAGCCAACGATTATCTTACGACTTGATACTCGGTATGTATATGTCTGTGAATCGGTGTATGTGCTCAAGTGGCTAGGGAAATAGTAGGGCGTTTTCAACATAGCTAGATAGCTTATACACACATGCCACTTTCAGTAGAGAATCCATACTATAGGTTGAGAACTCGGACCTCTACCATCCTGGGTATTTGATAGACTAGGTACCCAAGCAAACGAGCTAGCGCGAGGAACCGGATGCACGTGGCGCTGATATTAGACTTCTGCCATCTCATGTCAATGAGAAAGAAGCAAGGGGGTCGATCCTCATTCTGCCGTCACGATATCAACCTTGGTTTTGTCTATCTCGAGATTAGATCGCGGGGCGTTTCAATTACTCAAGATGGAGAATAAACTTACAAAAAGCGACGTAGTCCTGGATGTGTTTCGCTTTCTCTAAGGGCTCGGGATAGTACCACGCAGCGTTTGTCAGCTCCTTGTCTGAATTTTTGAAGTCAGCATAACGTGTTTAACTACCTAGATAAGTACATAGCTGAGGAGGTAAGTAAGGAATTATAGCAATTACCTCCTACTTTGATTGTGTAATAACTCGCGTCGCCCTTCCACCCGCAGTGGGTACTCAGGTCCGTCTTGTCGAAGAACTCGGACTTGATAGACGACGGCGGGAAGTACACGTTGCCCTCGACTAACTCGTAGGTGTCGGACTCGGCGACTAGTGTGCCGTCTACGGTTGCTTGTACGTGACCGGATGGCATTGTCTCTGCATGAACTATTTTATAACTATAATCTAAGACAGTGTCGGGAATAACTGTATGGTAAGATCATATCGTCGTCGTGCTCCTGTCTCTTATACCTACTTGAGATACTGCGGGGTTATAAGCGTCGAAATGTTCTAACCTAGAAGAATTCCCAAGTGGTCGATTACATGCAGCAGCCAAGGGGCGAAGTATCTAGTTAGTACCTATTGCTTGGTAATACTTCTCTGATGAATAGTCATCCCTAATAGACTAGAGCTTTCCTTTAACCCATCTAAGATGTCATAGAGATTTGGGTTATTATGAGGATATTCATTTCGACTTTCTTCTTTATGCAAAATTATGCAAGATTGTACAGTGCAAAGCTGTCTACTTACACATCGCCGGCTAAGTCAACGAATAATGGTCGAGAGATTTCCAAGGCCCGCCTCCAGCATCCCCGCTAGATTTTCTCCCGACGCCCGAAAGCAGAGCCAAGCCGGCCCACTATCTCCACGCTTTCTCCAACCTCTTCGGCCCTCGCTGTGACGCTAGACTTAGTCGCAGTCCCACCAGGCGGAACCGAGCGTCGGCAGTATTTAATCTTGGTGAGAGCCTCAAGTGGCCAATTACAACTTCATCAATTCCTTAAAAAGCTGTGTTGTATTTGTTGCGCTTTCTGCTGTCTCTCTTTGGATACCAAACACCGTGTAGCCAATAGACTGCGAGAGCTGTTCAAATACGTCATTGCTGGGAGTTTTTTCTAAGTAAAGCGTGTAACGTAACGCAATGGCGCTCTCAGGTGTCGAGGTTGCCAAGCACGACGGCAAGGAGAGTTGCTGGGTGGTAATTCATGTAAGCTCACTCTGTCTTTGAATGTCTCATGCAACCCGTGCTGACTTATATGCCAAGGGAAAAGCATATGACGTTACCGAATTTCTACCCGGTTAGTCATATCCTATGTTTTTCCAATGTAGTTCTTAGAAACTGACAAAATCTAGAACACCCAGGTGGAATGGGAATCATTCTAAAGTATGCGGGTAAAGATGCTACGGAAGAATTCGAACCCATACATCCTCCGGATACTCTGGACAAGTATCTGGACAAATCCAAGCATTTGGGGCCCGTTGATATGAACACTGTTGCGACGGTAAAGGTGGAAGAAGACCCCGAAGAGGCGGACCGGCAGCAGCGCATCGCGAATAAGCCGTTATTGGCGCAATGTTACAATCTGATGGATTTTGAGTCGGTTGCTAAGAATACCATGAAGAGAGGTGCTTGGGGCTACTACTCGAGCGCCGCAGATGACGAGATAGTGTGTTTATATCCATGCTCGGAATCATCCAGCGCCATGCTAACTTCACTGACTAGACGCTACGAGAAAACCACGAGGCCTTCCACCGGATATGGTTCCGGCCGAGGATCCTAGTCGACGTGAAGAAGGTTGACTTCTCGACGACCATGCTGGGCACCAAGTGCGACATGCCCTTCTACGTCACAGCAACGGCGCTGGGGAAGCTGGGCCACCCGGAGGGCGAGGTGCTACTAACCAAAGCCGCAAAGAAGCACAACGTCGTGCAGATGATTCCCACCCTGGCCTCGTGCTCGTTCGACGAGATCATGGACGCCGCCGAGGGCGACCAGGTCCAGTGGATGCAGCTGTACGTCAACTCGGACCGCGCCATCACCGAGCGCATCGTCCGCCACGCCGAGAAGCGCGGGTGCAGGGGCCTGTTCATCACCGTCGACGCGCCGCAGCTGGGGCGGAGAGAGAAGGACATGCGCTCCAAGTTCACCGACCAGGGGTCCAACGTCCAGTCCGGCCAGCAGACCGACAACTCGCAGGGCGCCGCCCGCGCTATCTCGTCGTTTATCGACCCCTCGCTGTCCTGGAAGGATATCCCCTGGTTCCAGTCCATCACCAAGATGCCTATTATCCTGAAGGGCGTGCAGCGCGTCGAGGACGTGGTACGTGCCGTTGAGTACGGCGTTCAGGGCGTCGTGCTCTCGAACCACGGTGGCCGACAGCTCGATTTCGCGCGATCGGGCGTCGAGGTCTTGGCCGAAACCATGCCTGTGCTGCGCGAGCTTGGCTATCAGGACCGCATTGAGGTCTTTGTCGACGGTGGCGTACGCCGCGCCACGGATATCATCAAGGCACTGTGCTTGGGCGCCAAGGGCGTTGGTATTGGCCGCCCCTTCCTGTACGCCATGTCCGCGTACGGTGTGGACGGCGTCGATCGCGCCATGCAGCTCCTCCGCGACGAATTGGAGATGGGCATGCGTCTCATTGGCTGCACCAGCGTCGACCAGCTCAACCCGTCGCTCCTCGATGTCAGGAACCTTGGCAGTCATGTTACTGGCGTGCCGCAGGACCACTTGGGCCGCAAGATATACGATCCCCTCGCCACGCCTGCGTTCAAGCCCCCCAAGTCTTCTAAGCTTTGAATATGTGGCGATGAGGGGATTCCTAGGTATATACGTGATGGTTTTAATATAGCGGCGATTGTTAATCGAGCATCCTAAGAAGTAGGCATTTGTAAATATATCTCTGTCGTCAATATTGGACGAGACAA
Organism: Hypoxylon sp. FL1150; assembly: GCA_022495205.1. NCBI lineage: Eukaryota > Fungi > Ascomycota > Sordariomycetes > Xylariales > Hypoxylaceae > Hypoxylon > Hypoxylon sp. FL1150. The sequence goes on along the minus strand of MU376190.1, from coordinate 159,882 downwards.
GATAAGGTCGAATTTCGAGGTTTAACTAACATGTGCTATGTACCCCTGCTGAAGGTGAAGTGAACCGTCAGCCAGTTGAAGGTCTTCGCAGGTAGACCAGGTACTTACTCACCTACCATGAAGTCTTTCTAGTTTACAACTGAAAATATGTTGTGCAACCTCTCCAAGTCTGACTTGCCATTCTGCTCATTTAGGATAAATGCCGTGCTCAGCCTTTTGAGGAGTAGTATCGTTTTTTCTGTCTTCTTCACACTACGCCTTCCCCCTTTCCATGGCTACACCTTGATATTCAAAATTAAGTCATTACTCGTTAGCGAGCAAGATGGAGTACTTACGAACAGAGGCCAGCGAAAGGTTCCTTCGCCACGTCTCGAGCAGGAGTTCAGAATGTCCTGTGCTCGAGATCCAAGGCTCAGGTAGCAATATCATTGACTTGGTGAAGACGATGCACATGGATGAAGTACCATCATACCTCGAATCCGAGTCGGATCAGCCGGCCTTCAAGCTTGTCGTGCTTCATGTTGACATTTGGCTGGAGGCCAGAACGCGGGGTCCGGCATTGGCTTGGATACCTGATACAGTTCATAAGCTACCTTAGGTAGGTAGGAATCGATCCCTATTGCATCGAGTTGCTGGTCTAAGGCAGGTACAGGTTCAATGCGTTGGAATGAAGGTCTAGCAAGGGAGAACTTATCAGTATGTATGTCAATATGGACTCATACGTATGGTAGGTAAGTAAAGCCCCTTTTTGAGCCCAGTGCTTTCGGAACATCAAAGTCGCGACAAGTTTCTTCACGGTTCGTAACCATCATGTGCTAATATGAAGATTTTGCGAAAGCAGCTAGACGCTGGCAGAGATTTAGATAGTCTGCGCGAGGATGTGGTTGTAGGCAATGCTGGTGTAAGAGATGCACTCGACATGATAGAGCCATGGATCACCCCATTACAGCGAGATGCGGAATGGCAGCTGCAGAGTAATGATGATTTTATGTCTAATGTGAGACATGCCTCTTCCTATTTTAAAACACTCTAACTTCTATTTAGATATCACGGGCCACGATGCGCCAAGATACCATTGCTAGCATGGAGCTGGCTAGAGTTAGCGTGGAGTTGACCAAGGCAGCCAAGGCAGACAGCTCATCCACGAAGGTGATCGCGGTCATGACCATGATATTTCTGCCCGGAACCTTCTTCGCGGAATTATTCGCAATCCCCTCCCTGAGCTGGGACAATCAGGACGTCGTGGGAGACAAGTTCTGGATATACCAGGAGGCCTTCACAATCCCCTTTACGCTGCTGATTATCCTCTTGTGTCTTGTGGCTCGCCATCACGCAACGTAGCCAGATGAGGAGCCTGATTGATGCAGGAAAGGGACAGTGGAAAATCAAATCGGGCTTGATACGACGAAGATTCCTGTTGAAGAGGGAGCGGACGTCGGACGTGGAAGAGGCATCTAAAGACAAATAATTTTTGGAATCAATTTCAGAGGGTTCTCTTGACAGGCAGACTGTCTGCGGCAGACAGGGCACAGTAGTGTTAGGTAGGTACCTAGGTAGGTAATATTAGTCATACTGTCACATGACTCAAAGCCGGCAGGGACGCAATAGGTATATCGTCGTTTTGTCCCGCTTTACACTTCCACCCGCTTTACACTTCCACAGGTACAACAAGATGGAGTCACCAAATGCATGAGGAAAGATGAATTGTTTATATCGTCCACTATGTCTCCCCTTTCTCATTTCTTTTTTTGCCAGTTTCTATTTTCCCAGCTTCCTATTTTTTAGCATCCAATGACACCCGTATTTTGAAAAGAGCCTATCATAGCTTTCCCAGCTTGCTGGATCATTCGTCATTTTGTTCGAGGGTGGCCCGGTGACCCCTGGTGACCGTTGATGGGCGAGTCGGGAGTCAGCAGTTTGCGCTTTCTGTACGGGCAGAATACGACACTGACCGAAAAGAGCTCAAGAGCTCCAAAGCTCCAAAGCTCCAGAGGACCCTTGCTGCATAATAAAAATCCCATTACTACTACCAATCCAGCTTTTTCCTCCCCAGCACAAGTCTCACTTCGCGTCAAGTCGTATTATACTATTGCGTCCTAGCTTCGGATCGTGATCGATATTTGCAAAGCCACACGCACGCAGAGCATATTACAGTATAGCCATCTCAATACCACATCATTTCTTCTCATCCTCACTAAAACCTGACCGTCCTCGGAACTTTTCGTCCGGCTCGCAATCGTCTTTTTAAGCAGGAGCATGACGATCCAGACCCACAATCCAAACCTCGGGCGGCGAAGTCACTCATCCTAGGCTCTAGGTTAGCATTCCCTAACCTCTTACCTTATCGAAGGCTCCAAGTCATTACCTAAGGGCATCCGCATAGTCTCGTCTATTAACAATTCCGTTTTACACTTTGGACATATCCGAACATCGGTCTCTCCCCCTTAGTGCTGCTTAGCCTAGGTAATTTAATCTGCCACCAATGTCTTCCCTCGAGGCGAAGATCGTCGTCCTCGGCTCGCAGGGCGTCGGCAAGACCTCGCTGGTGACGCGGTACTGCAAGGGCGCCTTCGTTCCCGCCGAGACGACCTCGACCGTCGGCGCTTCATTCATGACCAAGCGGGTCACCGACGGTGACACAGACACGGTAGTTCGTCTGCAGATATGGGACACAGGTAACACACCCCCCAGTCCTCCAATTGTCTGCTTGTTTTATCCACCTGCCAGCCCAGCCTAGCTAACCGAACGTTCCTTACCCAAAAAAACAGCCGGCCAGGAACGATTCCGCTCGATATCGCGATTGTACTACCGTGGCGCCAATGCCTGCATCTTATGCTACAGCATCACCGACGCGCAGTCCTTCGCCGAGATGGGCACCTGGCTGACGGAGCTGCGGCGCAACCTGCCAGCCGACATCGTGCTGCACGTTGTGGGCACCAAGGCCGACATCGTCGCGCGCGAGCCTGCCCGCCGCGAGGTCCCCTTCGAGCGCTGTATCGCCTACGTCGCCGAGAATCTAAACCCCGGCCTGGGCTCGACGCCGCCGCCGACCGCGACCCCTGGCGCGCTGACCGGTCTGCCGCCGCCGGGACCGGGCGTCAGCCAGTCGAGCGTCGCGCACACGCCGGCGGCCTCGAGCGGAGGAGGGGCCCAGGAACCACGCAGCCCGAGTAGCAAGCGGAGCAGCGGGTTCTGGACCCAAGAAGTCGGGTGGGACGCGTGCCACGAGATCAGCGCCGAGAGCGGCGAGGGCGTGGAGGAGGTGTTCCGGGTCGTGACGCGCAAGCTGGTCGAGCAGAACCGCGTGATGCAGCAGGCGATCCTGGCCGCCACCGCCACCCCGGGGACCCCCGGCTACGACAGCGGCGCCGACGGCTACTTTGACGGCGTGAACCCCCGCGGCAGCTTCCGCGTCGGTAGGGACCGCCGCAGCTGGCTGTTCTCGCCCAACTTCTCGCCCGCCGTTACCGTCGAGAATCCGGCCAACGGCGGAGGCGATGCGCAGCGGCAGGCGGACGGCGAGGGCCGGAGGAGTAAGAGATGTTGTTAGTTTTGTCTACGTTGGTGTTCTAGGCCTGAAGGGAACAGGGAACACCACTACTCGCGGACCTGGACGGATAATTTTCGACATCATGGGATAGGACAGGGAGAGTGTTATATCATAAGGTTAGGTTTAGGGTCATCGTCTAGGTATTGCACTGGGTATGGCGTTTTGGACTTGCATAGTTCGGGTCGGCATAAGGGGTCATGGGTTAGGTCACACAGCCTTTGGAGGGAAACAGGCTTGCATTATTCTTGTCATGGTAAACGATTTACATTTTCGAGTTTCTCTCACGAGATACGAATGAAACGAAGCATTGCTTTCTTGCGTTCACATCTGCTATCTTGTTTTTCTCCCCTTCGAAACGTTAAACGGCAATACTCAATTTATAGCACCGACGACACAGCATCAATGAATAATGCCGGCTTTCAAATTCGTTGACTAGTAAGCTGTGGGCTCTTCATCTTTGCGTCGGGGAGTAAGGCCTGAAATTTCATGACCATCTATATACCTAGACTGGAGGCATGAACTATCCATATTTAAAACCCTTATGGCTCAAATCATGCGTCTAATTTCTATTAAGATGTACTTCTCTCCTCTATGATGTAGATACTTACCATCATCCAATCACGCCTCACTCTGCCCTTCCCTCCTGCCCTTGTTTATCCTTCCCCTTCCCCTTCCTATTCTTATCCAGATCATCATCCACCCTCGGCAGCGCCGGTATATCCACGCCCTTCAGCCTATACTCCAGACCGATGTATGCGTCGCTCAGCACCAGCACGTCCACCTTCCTGCCCCTGCCGTCCCTATCCGGCTCCGGTAGCCTGAGCGTCGCCTTGGTCGTGGGCCTGGCTCCCACCTGGACGGTGTTCGACTTGGAGCCCGCGCCCGGACCACCCTGGCCGTGCTGGCTCCAGCCCGCGCGCTTGACGCCGAGGATCTCGTCGCGCGCCTCGTCGCACACAATCACGAACCAGCCCTCCGTCTGCGGCTTCGGGTACCGCGGCGCGTAGACGCGTGCGTCGCGCTCGACGACGGCGTTGTGGCGCCTGAGGGAGACGGTGAGGGACTGCGCCGTCACGTTCTCGGCCCTGACGCTGACGTTGGGGAGGATCGAGACGGCGCGAGCGAAGCGGCCTTGCTGCGAGGTTGAGATGTTGAGCTTTCGGGCCAGGTCCTCGACTTGCTGCCGGTTGAAGGTGCTGAGCTTCTGGAGAGCGGGGTGGTCCTTTGGATTCTCGGGGTTGTTAACACCGGGGAGGATGGCTAGAGGGGAATCTTGTGGCCAACGGGCCGACTTGACGCATTGGAGCAGCTTGATCATCTCCAGGCAGCTGGATAAGTAGCCCAGCTCTGTAAGGACGTCGATGGATGCCTGTATGATACGAATAGCTTGGTCTAGGACGCTCGTCTGGTCACCGACGTAATCTGTGATTGGTAGGTCGATGCGCGCCATATGTGCCTGAAGAAGGAGGAACGCCTTCACATGAGGATCCCACATCGGTAAACCAAAGGTACTACCTTCAAATGGGAGGTTCTTCGACAGCTCGGCATTGATAAGATCTTCATTATGACGGACAGGAAGCTCGTCGTACTCCGTCGCGCGTGACATCCAAGACAAGACATCCAGGAAGCTGGCTTCTGGCTTTGCATGCTTGACAAGGTGGCGGATCGTCTTGTGCGAAAGATAGTAGTAACTCATGATCTTACCCAAGGGGGTCGGATCCACATCACCGTTAGGATAAATCTCCACACATTTCGAGGTGGCAAGTTCTTCCAATGATTTGCTAACCATCTCGATCATGTAATCATTTGCAAGCGTCTGAGCGGCTATGGTATTATGCTCTTCTGCGGATATCTCAAGTCCGTAGTACGAAGGGTTCTTGTGCAGCCGGCGGAAGAAAAAGGTCCAAGTCAAGTAGTCAAGTGCGTCTTGCTTAGTCGTAACCGTTTCGGCCGATACTTCTGCACACAAATGGTTGTCGAGAACTGTGTGGAGGGATGACTCGACCGGAAAACCGGTATGCAAAAAGTGCTTATAGAAGTCTTTCTTCGCATCCTGAGTGAAGATGCGGGCGACACCAGAGTTGTCGAATTGGGGACGGCCAGCTCGGCCAAGCATTTGCAAGACATCTGTTAGATCCATGTCCTTGTATCCCTCAATTTTCGCGTCGTAGAATTGTGTGCCTTTGACGACGACGAGGTGTGCAGGAAGGTTGACACCCCAGGCCAGGGTGCTCGTTGCAACTAAGATTTGAATCTTATTGTTCAGGAAGAGCTCTTCAGCTAACTGACGGTCTGACTCTACAAGACCTGCATGATGAAGACCAATACCGAAGTTGATCGCCTCCTTCAGCGCATCATCCTTGACCCTAGCAAGGTTAAGCTGAAGATCCTCCTCCGACATGTTGACAAACCGCCGAGGATTATCTTCCATGCCACAAAGATTGATCAGGTCTTTCGCAGTCAATCTGGTCTGTCGTCGCGACGGCACGAAGACAATCACAGGTTTGCTAGGACTGTGGGTTTTGATCGCGAGAAATGTCGGCCGATTCATGGACTGCATTAGGGGACAGAATCCTCTCACTTCGGGGAACCCGTCGATGTACAGCTCTAAAGGTACCGGTCGAACGGAATGTCGAAAGTTGAAGAGGCCTTCCTTGACTCCAAGCCAATTTGCTAGATCTGTCGCATTCGCACAGGCAGTAGACATTCCAAGAAGCCTGACGGAATTATTGGTAGATTGGGCGATGTAGTTCATACGGGATACGATGATCTCGAGAATCGGACCTCGATCCCCAGCAAGCAAGTGGATTTCGTCAATAATCACAAGTGAGACCTGACGAACATACCCTCTAGTCTGCCAACTACGAGAGATACCGTCCCACTTCTCAGGCGTTGTGACGATGATGTCGGCATCCTTGATGGTCCTCGTGTCAGGTGTGTTGTCGCCCGTTAACTCAACCAGCTTCAGACCCAAAGGTCCGGAAAGCCGTGCACCCCAGTCCTTTACTCTTTCACGGACTAAAGCCTTCATTGGAGCGATATAAACCACCTTGGATCCCGGCCGCTCGCGGAATGCCCACCACATCGCTAGCTCGGCAGCGACGGTTTTACCACTACCGGTAGGTGACCCTAACAGCACGTTGGCTGGCGTGTGGTAAAGTGTATGGAATATCTGCGTTTGCATGGGGTTGAAGAATTGAAATCTTCTCCCGTAGACTTCTTCGAGGCCCGGGTTATTGAGAGCACTGATCGGCAGTGGTTGTAAGTTGAGCAGATCTGTATACACACTCTCCGTGTCTGGGCGGATGAGATGTTGGAAAGAGACAGGGTTCACTGTCTCTGCTCCAAGCCACTTGTCCGAAACTGCCCTCACGTAGATTTGGTTAGGTAGGGGATCGGACAGAGGGATCGTGAAGTTGAGTTCGTGGTCGTCATAGAGCTTTCTCCTGTTAAGTATGAAGAACTCATGATGGTATATTTCAGACGTCTCTGAATTTTCAACCCAAATGTAGAAGGATTCAGATGTCCCATGAACCTGATCATTCCACCTGAAGTCGGGTGTGATATAAAGCTTGATCCTTAACACATCTCGGTTTAAAGGGGCGATCTCAGCGTCGACAGATACGGTTGGGAAATGGTCCATGATCCTAGCTATCCTCTTGCCAGCATTGTTGTTGTGTACCAGGCTTCCGATCTCTGCTGCCTCCATGTCGCGCATAGTCTCGACTGTTAACGACTCCTTCGCGTCGATTTGATTGAGCACGGACTTGGGCAAGTCGAATTGATGTAATGGGTGCTGGAAAGGCCAAATGCGCTTCTCGATAGATTTGGAAAGAGTTAATAAGACCAAGCACTGATGGCCCCATCTTCGGTTCAGTGCGATCATGAATAAGGCACGGCATATTCGCCCCGCTTGTTGGGCTACGTAATTAAGATCGTTCGACAATGCGAAGTCTCCTGGCTGGGCTCGGGAGATGTAAGATTGTAACAAAATATTGGTTTTCGCCTGAGGTGTGTCAATGCCCTTGTCAACATCGCAAAAGGTAGCGCCTTTCTTTAGTTCCATCAATTCATTAGCTTCCGAGTCTCTAGACTGAATATTGTCGAACTCTCCGCTCTCACTGATCATTTTGAAGATGTCTGCTTCCGTTGCTTGGGGTTTCATCAGTTTATTGAAGATCAGTATACTTGACTGCTGGATGTAGTATTGGCTAGCGATACGACCAACATCTTTGCTCCTGAGTTCCTCTGTGGTTTCGTTGAAAATGATCATCTGACTCTGTTGCAAAGTTTTGGCGGCCTGGATGGCAAGCTGCCGCCGCCTCTGGACAAGAGTTGGATCGTCTCTTATCTCGGCCCATTCAATTCCGTAAGCCATAGGACTTCTTTGCATTCTGACGAAGAGGTAAGAATAACCGATCCATTGCACCGCTTCCGGAATCGAAGTCACGGTCCCAAGTGCGATCTCAGCGTTCAAATTGTCAACCAATTTCGAAGAAAACTTGGACTCAATAGGCTGTTGTTCGGTTACTGCTCTCAGGTAATGGTCCAGTCTGTCTGCAGTTGTACAGATCATGCCAATACCCGTGTCCTCAAACTGAGGCCGTCCAGCACGACCGAAAATCTGCAGTACGTCGAGGATACCAAGGTCTACAAATTTACCATCTTGGGCACTGTAAACTTGAGTTCCCTTGATGACAACCGCGGCAGCTGGCAAGTTGACACCCCATGCAAGTGTCGCTGTACAGCAGAGTACTTTGAGAACACCTTCGGCGAACAATCGTTCCATGAGGTTCCTATCTGACCGAGCCAGACCGGCATGGTGAATGCCTAGGCCCTTGGGAAGAAGGTCCCTAAGTTCACGAGCCTTCGAAGACTTCATGTCTCTGACGGCTTGGTCGTAGTTCGGGTGGCCTATTGGATCGAATAGGTCTGTCGCCATATCCTCAGCAGCTTTGTCGTAAAGCATCTTGGCAGTGAGGAGGGTATCTCTTCTGGAATGAACAAATACCATGACCTGGTGATCTTGCTCTAGCATGTCCCTGACCTTCTCGAAGGCCACGGTATCAAGATTCTCCCTCGACTGCTTTGTGCCAGCTTTACCTTTAACACCGATAAAATGTTGCTCGAGCGGAACTGGACGAAAAGATCCATCAAAGTAGAAGAGACCAGCATACCTGTTGACCTTAAGGAAGTCTGCAACATCGATATAGTTCGGAAGGGTAGCACTGAGGCCGACGATGCGGATCAATGACTGCGTGCTTTCAACTTGTCGCTCCGTACGCGCAACTAAAGACTCTAGGACGGCGCCCCGTTCGTCGTGGAGCATGTGAACTTCATCGATAATGAGCAGCCTGACTTTCTGGACAAGCTCGGTATCTCCAGTTCCCTTTCTCGTTACAACATCCCATTTCTCGGGCGTAGTTACAATAATCTGCGTTTGCACAATTTCGGATTTGGTGAGGTGCATGTCTCCGGTAAACTCGCGGCACTGAACACCGAGCCATGCGAGTCGTTTGCCTAGCTTCTCGGTGATTTCCGCAGCAAGGGCCTTCATTGGGGCAACGTAGACGATCTTGAAATCCCCGGTGTCGACACCGAAATCGGTTGCTTCCGTGTTTTCGATCGGGTTGGGGGTCACATACTGGCCAATCGTTTGCAGAATTGTTAGCATGGCTGCATCTGTTTTACCGGCACCGGTGGGAGCGCAGATCAGCATGTTCTCGCTGGACTTGTAAGCCACTGGGTAGACAAGACTTTGCATCCTGTTCAACGTCTTGTAACCTTTAAAGGTTCTACGGCAGAGCCCGTCCATATCAGGTATTCTGATCAGCTTCTGGCCAGGGAGAAGCGAGCCGGTTTTCCCGGCAGGAACATAATATTCTTCATATTTCTCATGTTGTCTTCTCTCACTGCCAGGAGGCAAGCCGTATTTCTTTCCGGCATGGTTTAGTGTGTTACCAGCGTTATAGGCCTTGTACACATGTGGATATTGAGCCTCCTTATACATGCTAGGACCAAGAGAAGCACTTTTATGCTCGAGATCCTGTCGACGAAGGGCTTTATCTCTCTCGGCTTTCGTGAGAAGTCGGCCGGTTGGCTTTTCTGGTTCCTGAGTAGCGAAGCTCGAAGTGATCTCATCTCTGCGAGACAGTAGTTGAATGATGAAGTCGAAATCATCAAACCCGACAAGGTCAGTGAGTGAAGATTGTAATTCATCCTCAGATCGTTGAGAACCTAGTATCTCTAGAATCCGGGCCTGGAATGCATCCGAGGACAGCCCGCCCTTTTTGGAAGCAACGATAGAGCACTGTTCTGCAAACCAAACTAGGTTATTGGCTCCGCCGACAACCTGGCCGTTTGTGTCTTCGATGAAATCGCTACTATAGACATCTTCTTCAGAATCGTCTATGAAATCCCATACATCGTCGCCGCTGTTACCGGATGTGAAGTCGTCATCATCCAGATCGAAGTCTGTTTCTTTAGATGGATGGTTCTTGGGTAGTTTTAGATCTGCCAGGGCCGCTTTCATAGCAGCGAATTGTTCACGCCATCGGGCCTCGGCCTCGCTCATGGACGAGGCCATTTCGAGTCTGCGGTCTCTTTGATGAAAGTTGCTCTAGTAGGTGAGAGTCGGTAGGTAGTGTTCATATAGATTTCGATCGTTATCAGGTGAATTTCCTCGGAAACTGGGAAAATAGCACGACTTATAGTGGGATTTTATTTCCCTTCTATAATATTGTTCACTCAATTTATAATGACCTTGGAAATGAAAAAGATTTCCAAAGTTCTGGCTATTCTGGTGACTATTCGCCGTGATGACTGTACCTTACCAAGTGGATCCGACAGTGAGACTGACTGGCTGACTGGTCGCTTTTAGAAGAGTTACCCCGCTATAAGCACCCTAAGCCATAGGCCCACACATCCCACTTAGGTACCTGCTGTACCTCTAAATATCATTGCCTTGACGTTACAGCAGGTACATGTGACCCGACCTCAGAGGTCAAAGGCCTGGGACACTGACCTCACCTCCAAATCCATCTTGCATCCCAACCCTTTTTCTGTCCTTCTACCCATATTCAAACTTCTTACTCCTTGCATTTCGAGCTCATTTCCCCTACATCTACACCCAGCGCAGTCACAGCTCTTGTAAGCTGTGATCTTGAACCCCATAGTTCGATTCAATCCGCCTCATTCCCCGTGACCACTTATCATCATGCAGCTACATTACATCGGGGTAAGTATGCGCTCCGGCCGCTTTATTCGATCCGACGACCGCCGTCCCGGTCCTCTGCGATGTGTCGACGTTACTGACGCCACTATGATGTTCAGGTCATCCAGAACGACCGCCGGCCCGGCGTCGACCTATGCACCGCGGATGCCGTGAAAGACCACTATGGATTCTTCGAGAGAACAGTGTACGAATCGAACCGCAAATCCAACCATCACGAAGAAAGGAAACTGACAAGAGCCGATATAGCGTTGGGGAGTTCATGTACATGTACGCGAAGACGTTAGCGGAGCGAACGAAGCCGGGACAGAGAATCGATATCGAAGAATACGGTACGACGCACCTCCTAAGACCATTCCGAGTACCGAACGACGACGGCGGGGAGCGGGAAGGGCTAACCTAGGTCTTTTCTGTAGAGCGAAAGTGCACATTCCACGCGTACGCGCGCTCGGAGGGCATATGCGGCGTCATCGCCACGGACCTCGAGTACCCAAAGCTTGCCGCGCACCGGCTGCTCAACCGGGTGCTGGACGAGTTCCTGACGACGTACCCGAAGCTGACGACGTGGTCGGCGGGCAAGCTCAGCATGCCGCAGCTGCAGGACTACTTGCGCGAGTACCAGGACCCCCACAAGGCCGACGTGCTGCTGCGGATCCAGGACGAGCTCAACGAGACCAAGATCACCATGCACAAGAACATCGAGAACGTGCTAGAGCGCGGCGAGAAGATCGACGACCTGGTCGCCAAGAGCGAGGGTCTGAGCACCCAGAGCAAGATGTTTTACCGTATGAGCCGATCCCCTTTCCCCTACTCGTATCTCCATCTCCCAGACGGTATTATATACTGATACTAACCTCGCAAATAGAACAAGCAAAGAAGCAGAACTCTTGCTGCATTCTGATGTAGATACTACTCACTTGCTTGTTGCCGGCATAACAGCCGGTACTCTATAGATGATTGGGAGGTCTCTATCTTAAGCACGGCGGTTAAGACTTGTTGTTGGCTACCTAAGGTATGGGATGGGTTATTTTGTTCGCCTTAAACCTATACCCACGGGGCATTAGCTGTCCGTACGTCTTAAGGGAGCGACCCGAGCCATTCGTTGGTACGTCATGGGTATTACTGCCGAAACCAGAGAGTTGAATTGGAAGTTACACAGATACGATTTAGGCACATAGAGAGCCCGTCGGGTTTAACAGGGCAAAGCATAATACGAGCTGATTCAAAGAGTTGACAATATAAGACGACAAAAACTAGTAGTATCTAGGGGTTCAACTTGTGTGACTAGCTCGAATATCATATCGCTCTATTGGTTTGTATCCTCCATTCTCGCATAGACATCTCTGTCAGTCATATGCGACGCCCCCAAATTGGGCATCAGTTAATTGCCATCAAGGCATATATGGTGCGTCCCATCGAATAGAAGCTTAATCAAATAGTCCTTTCGTAACATAAGAAAAAATAATGCATGACAATGCGAGTCGCAGACTCTGACATATTAGCCTCCCAAGGGTATATTCCCGCCAGACAAATATCAAAATTCGCTTCAAATGTCCTGAAATCCAGCCTCCATCTATAATGCGAAGTCCCGATGAAGACGTACTAACACCTGATAAGAAGTCAAAATCCGAATCCCGAGACTCGAACATATATGCAATGAAATTATGCAGCAGAGATATGCGAGTATGTGCGTGTGTGTATGTATGTATGCTTGTAGGTCAAGTCGTATGCATTAATCTCGGTCCAGAATGACCCTGTCGCTCTTCCGATGCGCTGCCAACTGTGTGTTCCAGGACTCCTCAGGCGTGATCAGAGTCGGCGTCGAGCTCTTGGTCTCGGCGAGCCGCTCGTTCTTGCCCATGACGATTTTAGGCACGGACGTCCTCGTCGAGGGGCTAGGCCGCGGCCTCAGCGGGGTGGGAACCGTCTGCAGCGGCTTCAGTAGTTTCCGCTGCTGTCTCGAGATCGATATCTGCCGGGCAATCGATAGCTCGACTGGGTTCATATTGGCCATGTCTCCTAATAGGTCATCCGCGTCCTGGGACGTGGAAGTTGCATTGGAGTGCGTGGAGGACGTCGGAGAAGAAGGTGTGGGCTTCCGCTCGCTCGTTATAGAAGTCGATGCTGTAGACGGTGTCTGCTGAGGCGTCTGTTGCGGCGGCGTCACCATCTGCCATTTGGGCGACTGGATATACGAGGCCGGTGGTCGTATGGCCTCTGACTTGACGACTTCAAACTCCGGAGATGATAAGTCGTCCGTTGGCGATTCTAATATGAGATTTGATGAATCGGGGCTAAACTGGTGTTCTCTAGCAGCGGCAGCCTGCTGCTCTCTTGCTCTATCTAGAGTAGCGATGGTAAGTTTGCCTCTTTGAGTAAGATGGACCACGGATTCCTTGTGGTTATGAACAGCGTGTTCCTTCTGCTTATTGATTTTCGGCTCGGTCCTAGAGGGTCGTCGGCAATGATAAGTTGTGGAAAGATCGAAAGATTCTTGCGAGGGAGACGGGAGTAACGCTGGGGAGGTATTTGATCTTAGTCTTGGAGACGCGGCGGAAACCAGAGTATATGCTGATTTCCGTGGAGGAGTCGGGGGAAATAAAGCAAATGTCGGCGACCTCGTAGTAGAAGCAGTAGTAGGTTGTGGTGATGTCGCCCTTCTTGGAATACGATGGTGCTTGTCCTCCTATGTATGAAATGAGCATATGAGAATTAGCAAGAGCAAAGCGTACCTACCTCTTCCTTTTCTACGGCGTCATCGATTGTCTTAAGCTTCTGCACTGTAGCTTGCCGTCTAGCTAACAGGGAAGGTTGACTTTGTGGCTGTAATACGCTCCCAAACATCACACTGTATCTCTCCATCGTGACACTGGGAATTTCAACATCCAATAAAGGCCCGGACGAATTCGGCTTGTGGTCCAATGCAATCGGTATCCTTCCGAAGGACTCCTTGCCCTTTCTGTCATGCGACCCTGATCTTGCCTCCTGCGTTGAGCTACTATCCGTGTCATAAGACATTGTCTGAGATCTGACTATAATTGGCTTATGCTTTGCAGCACCGCGCGTGTTGACAGTGTGGCTCCTCTCCATTTTGTTTTCGTACCAAGGTTGGGATGCCATGTTATGTGACTGTTCCGATTTGGGGGTCCCTTTCTGCTCGTGGGTTTCTGGAAGAGAATGATCCGATGGCTTCTTTCCAAATCTGCCAAATAGCTTCCACTTTCCCGACTGCTTCCTCGGTAAAGGTTTGTCTGAAGACTCGGCAGTGCTAACTTGAGAAACATGCGAAACCACGGACGGCGCCGAAACTTGCCGATATTGAAGAGAGGCCTGTGGAGGTCGGGAGGCACTATGTGTTGGCCTCGTAGGACTCCCAAGCGCCATACCAATCTCTGCAGAGGGTCCATCGTTGAGAGAATCAGGAGTGGGCATCCTTGCGGTAGTGACGGAGCCCTTTCGTGGAGATAACTGCGGACTGCTTTCTGGCGTAGGCAGCTGTTCTCGTGCAAACGGGCGTGGTTTAAATCCAGCTCCAGGCCCTGCTCTTGAGTTGACAAAAGTGTCGTCCCTAGATACCCTCTTGTCGTACTTAGAACTACTAAAAGAACTCTTGGAACTTGGGCCCCTGGATGAACTCGGTCGTGCCGACATATTGACCTCAGGCGACAGCGTCACGGACAGAGAAAGGAGGGACGAATTTGCACTTGCAAACAACGTCTGGGTAGAAGTGCGCCAGTGGGATTATAAGATGTGGTAGGGCGAGATCTGACACACAACCCGACCTTCTTTAGGACGGGGTAGTCGGGGACGTGCGTCACGAGCGCATCCGGACTTGCATGATCCTCCCGTCGGTGGTCTGGCAACGCCACTAGCCAGATATATGTAGGTTACAAGTAATCCCTGAAGGATTTGGGTCCTCCTTGACAGTACACTTTCGACAAGAGGCTAATGTGTACAGATCCACGGTATCGAGGCAGGCTTTCTGAAAACGAATCAACGAAGCCCCCAATTGTCGTGTGTCCACCAACGGGCGTTTGGACTGACAATAAGGGAAAAGCAGGAATTCAACATCACCTTTTCAGTAACATGGCAACTTTATTGTGAGAACTAATGGGAATAACGAGTAATTTGACGCCTACCGACTATTGACGGCACACGGTAACAACACACTACTACCTGCCTATTGGTTGTAACGCCCGTGGCGGTCAGAAGAGTTCAGTATGTGCCGTAGAGAAATGCCAGGTTGGTGACAACGTTAGCGACTGTTTGAGATTGATGGATCCATAGCCGTCCTATTTTGGAGAGGGTGATCAACGACTAGGATTCAGCTACAGAGCGCATTGCATAGTATAGAAGCAACCGGGGTGATCCTTGTATTCATAGGGTTCTTTGCTTCTGACCGGGAAGTTTTTGAGATGATGCGCAAGGACCCTAGGGGGAATCGCGGGATTAGTGACGGTGTCGTGTATCAAGGCCCGTACTAGCATTGATGCCGCTGACCTAGTAGCTCACTTGTAACGAACGAGCTTGGGTTGGAAAGCTGACGAACGGACAGCCGCAACGTCCCATATGAGAAAGATTCGAGAAGCTTTGTTGATACGGGGTTACATTGCTTGATGTACTGGTAAGGGATGTCTTGAGGCAATAAACCCTTGGCATTTAGCCCCTGTTCGCCAAAGGCTCGACAACAGGGAAAATCGACACGAGTGAGAAGGTTTACTTCAAATGAGAAGGAGGCTTCTTTCCGACCTGGCTGCAGCTGTACAATGGATCCAAGACTACCTACATGCATATTCTTATGTTACTACGTCGCAGTCTTCCATCCCATTGGATGCAGAATATCTTGGTTCGACTTTCGAGATCCTCTGCGACGGTACCCCTAATGAGATTGTTTATCTGCAGTAGAAGCCTTCCGAGAATCTTCTACCCCTTTCAGCTCTTGGTTGCGTTTTGGACGTTCATATCGGATATTCTAGAATGAGCGACGGACGATCATCGAGTAGACAGTTAGTCCGATAGGTATGGCAACATAAGAGGCACTAGATGGTTTAAACCTTAACCTAAATCGTGGAAACTCTAATAAAAGGGTCATCTCGAAAGAACACCTGGATGAATTATGTTGAAGCCTGGTAGGGCTAGGTCGGGTAATTTGCGGATGGCTTGCTGAACCTGTACCTCGTTAGGGTGAAGAGTTTCAAGGTACTTAAAGGGGTTAAGCTCGATCTTGAAACGAAGGAGCTTCATGGGCCTGTTACAGGGATTCCCGCCTTGATATGGCCTGTGCTTCATTCTTATCCCTCCCTACATCCTACATTAGAAAACAACGGACTCGGAGGTAATTCTTCTCACAGCCCACAGACATAGAACATGGAGTCCTTTCGGAGATTTAATCAAGTTCGACGCGCGGCAGTCAGGTCCGCCAGCTCTAAAGTGTGAGTGAGCTACGAGATGAATGACATCGTGCCAAGGTCGGCTGATTACCAGTCCTGTTCTATCTCAAACAAATACAATATCTGAATTGTTACACTGTCACCTCATTAAGTAAACTTTGCGATATATCTTGTCCGCGGGGCACGGGTATTCCATCCAGACGATCCGCTCTGACGATCGACACGATGGATCAGCAAGACGATCTAAGTCATCACATCATTGCCCATTCGAAGACTTTGGAAGGTTTAGTTAGCATCCTATCTAAACTTAAGCCCAACGTCGTCATTTATAGTGCGAAGTGCGAGGCCCAGCAACCTCCAGTCCTCCGACTTACCTCAGTACGATAGTGTTCTGAGGTATATGACTGATTCTTCTGAGACTGGAGATTGGATCTTACTATGTCAATTCTTCTTCATAGACCATTGCATTTCACTACATATTGAAGCTAATGGGTGTTGCGGCTTGTTTGCCATGCCGGTAAAGCTTTCATTCATTCGTTGATATTTATTGTTTGAGTACAATTAGCACATGAGACGCAAATATGTGGGCGAATTCATCAACCAGCGCGTTTGGAGATATCTATTTAATATTCAAGTAAGTGGACACCCAACTAACCTACTCAACAAGATGGCTTCGATTCGAAGATAGTTATAGGAGATCACCGCCGCCTTGGGTCCTGATCCCTACCGCGTGCCAGATCGCCCAACCTTAATCTTCCTACGTCAGAAAAGAATCATACATATCTTGCGACGACATCTAACCTTGTTGCTGGGAATACTGGAGAGCTCTACCTAGGGATTATACACGTGAACTATTCTAGCTCTAGCGTTACCTAGATCTGATCCGATCGAGGTCGGGAAAAACAAGCTTACTGCTAGAGGTCTCGTGTACATACTCCACGATGATGTTCGATTGGGGCGTTTCACCATTCATAACGTATAGCACTCAATAGTGAGACCAGAATGACAAGCCCTCCTATCAACATACACATGCCGCACTTCACGATATGCAGTTGTGTTTCAAGCTAGCGAGGAGAGAGAGCACCGACCGTGCAGCTGCTGGGCACGCAGCGTGCCGAGGTTAATGCTCTGCAGACTTCGGCCGAACTATCCATCTCGGGTCGTCCCAACTCGCCCCGTCTCTCGGGAACTGTCTCAGCCGGAGTTGGGGAGGGTATTGGCCATCTAGGACTTATATTGTCTTGTACTACCTGGGTAAAATTCGAAAGACTCGAGTAATAATGAAGAAAAAAATGTGGAACTTAGGAGGAGGACAAGACAGAATAGACCAAGTCTCTCTTCTGTTGGTGCGTTTGGCAATGGCTCCATGGTGAACTGGACACTCGGCATCAATGACAATACCCTAGTTACCGAAGACGCAGGACGTCATAAAGGCAAAGCACTCATAACCAAGGCTCCTTTGATTCTCGAAGAACAAACATTATAACAAATTGGTTGCGGACTCATGGTCTGACAAATGACGTCGGATCGTCCTTATGCGCATACTTGGTGATGAGGAATACTCTCCCAGTATAACGGTGAGATTATACTTCGTCCAAAAGAATAGATGGTAGGAATTCGTACCATTTCTTATTTGTTTGTCACTTACAGGAGCCTCGAAGTTGGGAAATTGAGGTCTGACTAAGATATCGCTTTGAGATAAGAAATAGGCACATATATAATGTAGAGGAACCCGAATATGTGACTATGCGTTATTTATCTTGCATAATGGTCCCATCTCAAGTAGTACGCGATCATGGAAAAAAGGGAGTGAGACCTCTTGTTCACGTGGCAGCTGGGATTTATAGACGTTGAAGAAGTCAGATTCGTGCTTTTTCTTCCAGCTGATAGCGGGGTCATGACTCCAGCTGAGTCGAGTGTGTGGCTTGACAGGTCAGATAGTCAGGTTCTGATCAATTGAATTTATTAACCTAGGCCACCTGGAAAACATATGTGGAAGCCCACCCAAGCGCACCGCCTCAGGTGGGATTCACGGCACGTTTAAGGCACCACTTACAGGTCACTTTACAGGTGTAGGTGGGCAACCAGAGGGGCCCCGGCGGGCGATTAGCAAAATAATCCAACCCGAAAGCAGCCCCTCGCCCCTCCTTCATCAGACCGCGAATTCGTCCGTGTGCTGGAGAAACGTACAATCTATTCTTTTTTTCCCCTTTGACCTGTGAAGCTCCGCCAAAAACCCTCCTTGAAACCTAACGAGCCATAAACCAAATCTTCCTTTCTCCTACCCCTAACTCCTTCTCGCTCTCCAACCATCTACGCACGCAGACAGCAAAAGCAACCATGTCGTGGCAAGGTAAACAAATCCCCCCTCGTTCAAACTTATACCCCACCTTCAGGGACAGGGCTGACTCTTCGTCATAGCCTATGTTGACTCTAGGTAATTATCACCACCGCGGCCCGACGAGATTTATAACGACAGCATGGACTAACTCGTAACGCGAACAACAGCCTCGTTGGCAGCGGTCACCTTGATAAAGGTGCCATCATCAGCGCCGCGGGTGACAGCGTCTGGGCTACCTCGGCCGGGTTTACGGTATTTTTATGGCCCCCCTGTTCTTTATTCTCTCGTTGCATTGTCGCATGCGATACCATGCACGCTTTACGAATCAACCATGAAGTATCGGTGTAGGGATCGACAGCCGCTGACCTATCTGGCGAACACTAGATCAAGCCCGAGGAGATGAAGAACCTCGTCGCCATCCTAACCCAAAGCAGTGGCGCTGCCGACAAGGCCCTTGCGGATGGCGTCCACGTTGCTGGCGAGCGATATGTCGTCTTCCGGATTGAGGACCGAAGCCTTTATGGTCGACAGGTTGGTTGCCGAGCAGAAGCCCCTTTTTTCTACGTGTGGGAAGAACTGTGTGTTGACTTGACCGTGCTACTTATATAGGGCCGGACGGGTATCTGCGTCGTCAAGACGAAACAAGCGATCATAGTCGGCCACTACGGCGAGCAGCAGGTAGTCGGAAACGCGACCCAGACCGTCGAGGCGCTGGCGGACTACCTCATCAAGGTCGGATACTAGAATGCTACCGAGGGGATCCTGCGGCGCTGCGCTGAAGAGTTGGGGGTGTAGAGACGGGTGCGCGCGTATAGACATAGGCAGCGAGACTGGCCGGGAGCATGCTTGGGCTTTTTGGGTCTGCAAAGCGGAGAGTTTTTAGCAGATGTCCTGTCAAGATAAGGACATATTGAGGCGGCGCAAGATTGTGTTTCGCTGTTTCGAGGCATAACCAGACTGCCTTATTCCCCCAACCCACCCCCCTAGATTCTGCATAGGCAAATGAAAATGGCCTTTCTTCTCTTTCACATGTAAACAGTAACATGGAGCTATTGCTTGGCCTTCATGGCGAATTAGTCCTTTCTTACAGCCTTGCGAGCTTTATATATGTTCTATCTTACTTCTGGGTATCTGGGGGCGGGGGGGGGGGGGGGGCGGGGGCCGGGCGGG
>MU376190.1:0-140190 GCA_022495205.1 Hypoxylon sp. FL1150 | reverse complement strand
ATATTGCTTGGCCTTCATGGCGTATTTGTCCTTTCTCAACGCCTTGCGAGTTTTATATATTTTCTATATTACGTCGGGGTATACCCCCCCCCCCCCCCCCCCCCAACCTAGCTTGGTCCCCCCAAATCCTCTATGCCATCATATACAATACCCGTACAGTGCTCTTCATTACTCCTCATAACGCCTCCCCTTCCATGACAGATTATGTGACATGATAACATCATGATTCAGCTCATTAGTTAGTATTCGCGGACCACGCGAGGGTTAAGTTGCTGCCAATGTTGGCAAGTATGATCTTTCGAAGCCAAGTGGTATGAAACATGTCGTAGGGACTCCATTCAAACGGGCAGCTCAGCGTTTCGTCGACCTCCTAGACCAGGTACGCGGTCAATCAGGAGACCGATATAGGGTCCAATAACAGGCGCATTTCGCAAAAAGCCTGCTATCGTCCCCAGAAAGTCGCCGAACAGGATTATGATGCCGTACAGCTCGACGCAAAATCCGATCAGGGGCCATCGCAACAGGATCAGCAGCAGGCCTAGGAAGAAGGCTGCCGTGCCTTTGGCTTTCTGCTTCCGCGCGAAGAAGAGGAGTGTCTTTTGCGGTCCGATGATTATCGTCAGGCCGATCAGGAAGAGGATCTAGAGTCGTCAGGGAAGGTCGCGGTGTGAATGGTTAAGGGGTCAAGTGACGTACGTTGCCCATCGCAAGCCTATTACCACACCGTGTTAGAATGATAGACTACATAGGTATGTGGTGAAAGGGAATGCGCAAGGGCGATGCTACTTACATAGCTCGATCGAAGAAGAGCATAACACCTCCAATCAGGAAGAAGCCTCCTGAATGAGAGAAAAACTCGCATCAGTGTCGTCGTGGAAGTATCAGATGTATGCGCACGCGACCTCGCTACCTGCGCAGGTAGCGAGGACACAAGCGCAGCAGGATCTTGGTGTTCACCTACCGCCAGAGCAGAAAGCAACCCCGATTTCTGTTGGTAAGCCAATGGTTAATATGCGCCATCCTTCCACGTATCTTGGGAGCTTGCAAGCCTTACTTTGGGTGTCTGATAACCACATCGACATTATGGAATCGGTGGATAAGGGGTGCGTTTAAGTTGAAAAAAAGGGGATGAGAGAAGGAGACGTCTGATAGTTTAAGCTTGACGAAGCTTCGTAAGGTAGCTCGCAATGGGTAGGACGCTTGACGCGAAGGGTACAGGGCGCAATTGATCTCTGTTTCAAAGCTTCGGACTTCTACATGGAATTTTATAATAAAAAGAGATCACTAAACTCCAGCAATCGGGGACAAGGAACACGAAACCACGGAATGAAACCTCGTCCCTAACGCGATAGCTGCATTGCTTATCACTTATCGGTTATCCAGCTGGCAGGCACTTGTCAACCACCCAATTTCAATTTAAATGAAGGATCAATTAGAGAAATTGAATCTCTACCCATCTTTCTCACAAAATCGCTATTAAGTTCGACTTTGTCGAGGTTTAACATGAAAACAGCTCAGGATATTTATAGTAAAGCCTTTCTATACTATTGAGCTACAGATACCCTTCTTTCTCATGACAGCGAATTGGTTATTTTTGAATAGCGGTCACTGAGACTCCAAGTCGCGAAAAATAGCCCTTGGGTCTTTATCTTCGCTCTCAAGAGGCAACTCTATCAGGATAACGGTAAAGTAGGAAGACAGAGTTTTTATTCATTAATCGCTAGAGGTCTAGCCGTTGCTCTTGTCAAGAACGGAGAGGGCAAGACCTCAAGCAAAGCTCTGATACCTCAAATATAGCACCCTGCCGCGGCGTCCATAGCTCTCAGGCTATGGTCACTGAGATTGATCCTCCCCATTCATTCTCGGTACTCGTCAGTCACAGGCGGAGAATAACCCAATTTTCCTGATCACGATTAAGCCGGAGCGTAACCTGCCATCGGTTGCTGAAAGGCGATTGGTGCATAGGATAGGCTTGACTTTGTTGGTCGCACATTGATTGTAGATTGAATGTTGTTTTCCTAACCCTCTCTCCCTGGCGTCCCCAGAGAGCTTTGCGTAATGCCGGTGCTATCGGGCATATTACTCTTTTAGTAGAGCAATATAATATACTTGCAGCATTGTAGACTTGAAATCTGTTGCACGCAGAGTAAAGTTTAATGAGCATCTCTCTATTTCAGAACTGTATGTGCACCTCTGGCCTCGAGATACTGCTCAGCCGCGCCCTGAGGCAACGTCCGGATGAACCCAAACACCTCCCTGTTGTGGTATCGCAGCCGACTCTTGGGATCTAAGTAAGGGCCTGGAAGTCCGGTGATATCGCAGTATCGCTTCGTATGTGCCAGGGAGGGGGCGGACTCGATGTTCGTGTACGTAGCACTCGGTGCCGAGGTAGTCGCGCCGCCAGCCCCGTTAGGCCGCAGAGTCTTCTCTAGCACGAGCTTGGATAAGCTTCGCGATGCCTGCGCGAGGTTGGGCTGTAGGTTGCTACCGCTTGCGGATTGCTGTGCGGGCGTGGAAGAGCCGCTGGTCGAGAGGCCATCGTCTCCTGGCGCCGGGGAGACGGCGCCGCTGTTGTCTTGGGGGGTCGCGTTAACCGATGCCTCTTTGCGCGAGGCGTCGCCGAGGATGGTCTTGATGTTCTTGTTGCGGCGCTGGTTCGGCCGCCAGTGCGGGTTGCGGAAGGTCTTGTGGATGGAATGGATGTCAATCTTGTCGATTAGCTCTTGGTGAGCTATCTGGGCCTCAGTTGGAGCAGCCATTTCGGCTTGTTAGTATCGTGTTGAATGAGGTTATTTCTCGATGAAAATTGATGTGGCTTGGAAGGTGGAAATTTTGTTTCGAGATTGTTGTGAGGGCTCGGTGTTTATGTTTGTAGAAGGAATTGATTGTTGTGGCTGCGTGCAGGTACCATCTTTCAAAAAAGAACCTCGAAGCTTGCGCCAGCTGAGCTGAGCTTTGGAGATTTCCAGGTTGGAGATACCGCTTGCCAAGACTTACCGCTAAACTTAGGTATTTGCTATTTCCTTTCACACCACCCAACAATCACCAGCACCCAAGCACTCAAGCAAGCTACCTAGGTATACGGCAAATCCAATTAAAATGGTATGTCCTTATATTGTAATTCTAGCTTATATAAACTGACACACCTCTTTTTCCAGGAGAGCCCACACGAGCATCAGCAAAATCTACTCCTGTCGCGTATTATCACCAACGTTGTAAGTGGTGCAAGGATATCAAACCCCATAAAAGCCCAAGTAACTTACAACTTACACGATGGCTACCTGTAGGAGAAACTCAACGAGTCTATCGTTGTGATGAACAAGAGCCTTCAGGAGATCAATATCCAGAACATGAACATTGAGCTCGTAGCTCAGATGTTCAAGAACTATCAATCTAACGTGCTCTTCCATTTGGAAGGTAGGTATCTTCTCAGTTATACGTTTGACTAGAGCCTGTCCTAAACTCGTCGTGTACACAGCGACGGACAACCTTAAAGAGCCCTCATGAGTGACGCCGGTACGAGATTTGGACTTGGGTGGTGTAAAAGGAGTTCAGTAGCTGATGAGAATCAACTACATACCTATGGTGAAAAGCAAGGAGATATGCTACCTCGGGATTCTACAGGACAAACACTGGAGTATCTTAGGAATAAATCCAAACGCCTAGTTTGTAATACATGATCATATTCGCAACAAGTCATGAGAGATGCGACGGCATCGGTTATATATAACCCTCACTCTAAAATACATATCTAGAGTATAGACGCGATTCAGGACGCGATGCGCACGATGCGCAATACGTAACAACTTCCAAACTTCTTAGCTTCATTCGTAGGTAACTATACTAGGACCCCACCACGCCATGGCTTATCGAGAGCCTTATCGCCGGACGAAAGCAAGGGTTCAGGTACGTGGATACCTCAGGTTGTTTGTCTTGCTTGTCAGCCTCGCCTCGAGAGCTGCAAAGCCAAAGCGATGGACGGATCGCACGTCCCAACCGCTTCCCATTAATCTTTCCGTCAAATATCTAAGCACACGACCAAAGATAAAGCACAAATCCCAACCATCGTCCGCAACTATTCAACCATCACCCACCACCCACCACCCGTCAACCATGCAACAACACCAACACCAAAATCTCTAACCATCTCGACCACATATACCATCAACATGGCGCCCTCTGCGATCGATCCCCCCGCAATTCCTGCTCGCCAGGAGAAGACATACCCTCCCCCGCGGATCTTTAATGCCAAGGAAACCAAGTTCGAGAAGCCTGTAACAGCTCAACCAGATGGTTACGAGAAGGCTCTTGCG
This sequence comes from Hypoxylon sp. FL1150, assembly GCA_022495205.1. NCBI lineage: Eukaryota > Fungi > Ascomycota > Sordariomycetes > Xylariales > Hypoxylaceae > Hypoxylon > Hypoxylon sp. FL1150. Next base: position 135,877 of record MU376190.1, on the reverse strand, counting down.
CGACCTGCCGGCAGCGTTGCTATCGTCATCGACAATGGTACGATATTGGTCGCGCATAGATATCTAATTGAATATCAGGTCGCTAACATAAGTTTATCTACTAGGTTCTTCCGCTGTCCGAGCCGGCTGGTCATTCGAGTCAAAGCCGAGATTTAGTATCCCTCCCATTATGGCCAAGTATAGAGATAGGAAGCTAGGCAAGACATACTCCTTCGCGGGCTTCGATTGTTACGCCGACACCACAGCTCGGGGACATATCCGAAATGCCTTCGAGGCGGGATCAGGCATTGTGAGCAATTGGGATGTTGAGGAGCACGTCCTAGACTGGACTTTCCTGAAGCTGGGCCTGAACAGCGCCGACGGGTCTATCGACCAACCTATCGTTATGACCGAGGCCGTAGCAAATCTATCCTATTCACGGAAATGTAAGCCGCCTTACGCCTTTTACATCCAACATTGCTGACCAGCCATATAGCCATGAACGAAATCATCTTCGAATGCTACCAGGCCCCTTCTCTTGCCACAGGCATTGATTCTTTATTCTCCTATCGATACAATAAAGGATCGACTGGGCTGGTTGTCTCTTCATCATACAGCTCTACCCACGTTATACCCGTATTCGACTCGAAGGCCGTACTAGCTCAAGCCATACGGCTGAACTGGGGAGGATGGCACGCTGCAGAATACCTACTCAAACTCATCCGCCTCAAATACCCAACATTCCCTGGGAAGCTCAACGCTTCACAAGCCGAGCACATGATCCGAGATCATTGCTATATCTCCAAGTCATACGACGACGAGCTAAGGTCATACCTGGACTGGACGGGGTTGGAAGATCGAGATGTGGTAATGCAGTATCCGTTCACGGAAGAAGTTATCGTGCAGAAGAGCGAAGAAGAGCTCGCTCGGATAGCAGAGCGGAAGAAGGAGAGCGGACGACGACTACAGGAACAGGCTGCGAAAATGCGCTTGGAGAAGCTTATTCGAAAAGAGGAAGAACTCGAATACTACAAGGATGTACAACGGAAGATCAGTGAGGCAAACAAGAAGGACACCAAACGTCTTCTTGATACCGCAGATATGAAGGACGAAGCACATCTGGAGCGCACCATCAAGGAGCTAGATAAGTCGATCCGACGCGCTCGTACCAAGGACGTGGGAGGCGACCCCGAGGAGGAACAGGAGGCCCCCGACTTCAGTCTCCTAGAGGTGCCCGATGATCAGTTAGACGAAGCGGGTATCAAGACAAAGCGACACCAGCGACTCCTAAAGTCAAATCACGAAGCACGGGCCCGCGCTAAGGCAGAGAAAGAGGCCGAAAAGGCCCGTGTTGCTGAAGATGAACGACTGGACAGAGAACGACGTGAGAACAACCTGGACGAATGGCTCGAGGAAAAGCGGGTGGCACGCAATCTCACATTACAGAAGATGAAGGAACGGGATCGCCTCAAGGCAGACCTCGGAAACCGCAAATCACTAGCCTCGCAGATCCGCATGAAATCTATCGCGAATCTAGCTTCAGATAACCCTAGAGGAAAACGCCGTCGTGGCGGGGATGACGATAACTTCGGTGCCAACGACGACGACTGGGGTGTGTATAGACAGATCCAAGTCGGCGAGGGCGGTAGCGATGACGAAGAAGGCGAGGAAGATCTCGAGGGTACTCTTAAGACCCTTGAGGAAGATTTACTTCGATACGACGTTGGTTTTACGCATGAGCACACGTGGGAAGCCCAGAACGACTGGAATAAGAGCCTTTTGCATGCGTTCCTTCGCGGACCGAGACCCTTCAACCCTGGCTCCCAAGCCGAAATCCACCAGATCCACCTCAACGTCGAGCGCATACGAGTACCCGAGATCGTCTTTCAACCTTCCATCGCAGGGGTCGATCAGGCCGGTCTAGTCGAGATCGCGGGAGACATATTGACGCAGCGGCTCGTCGGTATCGCGGGTCTGAACCGCGACGACTTCCTCAAGGATATCTTCCTGACCGGTGGCAATACGCTCTTCGAGGGCTTCGACGACCGGCTTCGACAAGGCTTGACGCCACTGCTCCCCATGGACGCGCCGCTAAAGATCCGTCGCGCCGACGACCCAATACTCGATGCGTGGCGAGGCGCCGCTCAATGGGTTGGGACATCCGCGTGGAAAGCAGCCACGGTGACGAAAGCGGAATACCAGGAGAAAGGCCACGATTACTTGAAGGTACGTTGATTTTATTGAACGATCCTAGTTCTGACTATCCTTCATCCTTTCCGTCTCTTTGCACTATGACGCTAGCCCATCCATCCATATCACATACGAGCCACCTGTGCCTTAGGTAAGAGGACGATCTGCATTAGCCACAGGCGGGAAAGAGATGCGTACCCTTAGAATGCCTTGCGGCTCTGGTCAGCGAGATCGACGGTCTAGCCCAGAAGCAGTGGACCATCCGTAACACCAATCCCGCATCCCACGGAAGAGGGTGCCGTCTGTTTATGACATGGCAACAGCAGAAACAACAAAACTGGCCCTTCACGACTTGTGATGCTGAGGCTAACACATTCTCTACCAGGAGCATGAGATGGGAAATTCATACCCCTGATAGTCTCTAACTTCACCATGATCGTATCCCCCTTGTCTCTTCCTCCTTCTTTCGCAAACGCCCTCATTTGCCGCGTAATGGGAGGGTTTGCAATGTATTTATGGCCTTTCGGACTCCCCGAAGCGGTTTCCGCTCGGAACAACGAAGACGGAGACGAATCTAAAGAGGATTCGACACAAAGGTGGAGTCGAGTTGAAGTGAAAGGGGAAATTATTACTACTACCTACCTAACCTAGCTGACCTAACGCGCACGCATACGTATCGGTACATATCGCCTACCATTGGATCTAGAGGCCTGGTGGGGTGAAGAGGAAGAGGAATGGGAAACCTAGGTTCTCGGCGTTTACGTCGTGTGTGCGGAATCCTTTCAGGGTTTATGCCACCATAACGCCCGCAGAGTAGATACGGAGCAGAGCGGCGTGACAGGGGTTTCTTCGTTTTGTTGCTTTTCAAGAGGTTACTTTGCTTTCGAAAAAAATAAACAACTCCTTGGACAGGCATAAAAAAAGACCGTGCGCACCTGGAGACTGGGAAACTAAAATCTTACAATCCCTACACGTTCCCCATGTTTCGCGCCCATTCACCCGGTTCGTGTTAGAAACTCTGCAAGGAACTAAAAATATTTCCGGATTGTTGTAACAAGAGTTTCCCTATGGGATGTTTTTTTCCACTTACCTTAGTTAGTCGGTGCATTGTTCCAGGAAGAGAGAACACAAATCCCTTCTTATATTGACCCTTGTATTTAATGTACCTATTGTTAAGACTCACCCAGGCGATTGTAAAACGCAAGCAGTGGCAATAGTATTGATTTGATAGCGATTCAATCGCAAGTAGCCCTCTCGAATGAATCAATCTCACTGAATTGTGAATTGTTCCGTCGGATACTGGGCGTTTATTATAGAGACCTCCATAGACATATCGCAACCACTGCCCCTCGTCTCTTAGGTCTTATATCCATGATGCAATAATGTCCCTTCCCTCTAGGCGGGTGACTTCTTGTCGTGCAGCCGCGCACAGGCGATGCTTAACCCTTCTGAAATACAACACTTCTTTTCCCGCCTTGCAATCCTCGGCTATACCCCCGACGAAAACATGACCCATCTATAGCCGCCCGTAACCCGTCCGATGCGCAAACCCGCCGGAGCATAGTTATCCGCAACTCAAGACATGATGCACTCAAACGCCGGAGAACACCTGCTCTTGAAAACCATGCGAATCCCTAACGCCATGATATGACAGATGAAATCAGGCTCAGAGCCGATTTGTTTACCTTCCTGTTAGTTTCAGATAAACTCTCTACTTCCTCCTTTCGTAGACGGAAGCTCTAAACTTCCTAAACACCGTAAAAATATCGATACCCCACTCATATCGCGTTGGCGATGGGATTGGTTCTCGTAGTGGCCTAGTAGTGATTACAGCCAAATTTGCTTCGACATAAGGATCGTTTTATATCTACCTTCATCCGAAGGGGTCTCCGAAATCAACCATTCCTCTCGTCAAGGAAATCGACTAGGCTCGCAACGAAGAGGCAGCTGGTAGCCCATCCTGCTGGAGCTGTCTGCGAATTTCCTCCGCCGTTTGCGAGTCCTCGCTCGCCTCTGCCTTATAGGGCTGCTTCGGATAAATCCCGTCGGCTGATGGTTCTCTGGCTCTCAAGCCCGCTACAGCAGCCGCGACATCTGCCAAAGTACCGGCGTTACTATTGTTTGGGCCGGGTTCGGGAGCTGTGCTCGGGTGCGCAGCACGAGCGCTGGGAGCGGGAGGCGTGATGTTCACATTCGGCGGCGGCTGGGGTAGTTCGACTTGTAGATCTAGGAGGCGAGACTGCAATTGTATGACGTACTCGCGCAATGCGTAGTTGTCATTCTGGATTGCTTTGAAGCTGTGTTCCATCTCCCCATAGTCGCGAACTTGCTGCTCCAGCTTCTTGATGTAATGTTCTTTTCTTTGCCGAAAGGCGCGCTGTACGATCAAGTCAGTTACGTAATTAAAACACAATATTAGGTGTGATCGATATGGAGCTAGGCTAGTGAGCTCGTTTATACCGAGCTAACAAGTCCGGCATCTCCAGCCTTCGCAAACCATGGCATAATGAGAAAGGTCCCACTCACCTGAGCGGCTCTGTTTTGGGCGGCTCGTTTCGATTGGGATAATTCCCGCTTCGCCTTTCGTCCGTCTGCCACGGAATCATCGGGATCGTGTCCCAAGAGGCCTTGAGCAGCCATACCGCTCACAGGAGATCCAGAAACGGGGCCGGCTTCTTCAGACGGAGGTGATACTCCTCTCTGCATCATATCAAGTTCTGGCACGCCCGTTAACGACGCTCTTAGCTGAGGATGAATGTGTGACTGCGTGTCTACTCCAGTTCCGTCGTATCCATGCGTGTGTGGTGAGGGTCGTATAGGTTTAAGAGCAGGGTGAGTTAAGGCTGGCACCAATGTGGGCACCGATTGAGTTAAGTAATCCGGGGCCTGCTGAACCTGCTCGAGCTTTGCGCGCAGCTCAGATTCCTCTGAACCTACGTTGTAAGGTTAGTTACCTTAAATACCCGCAAAGATCGGAAGAAATTATTCCTTAAAAAATGGAGCAAGAGAATAAAAAGAGCATCAGAGTTCAAGCCACGAAGAGAGCGAGGCGGGCTGCAAACTGAATATGTATGTATGAAAGTTTGTCAAGGATGTGTTAGGCGGGTATTTCGTAATGAGGATATGGGGACCGGAAAAGCAAGTGGATGGATCCCAGATTGGCCTTGCAACGCGATCCCGAAGCCGTCAAAAGTAACAGTAGAAGGGAAAGCTCCTGGCGCCAGCATATGAGGTATGTGTGATTACATGTTCATAGTAAAAGGTGACCTCAAGTAGCTAGACGGTCAGGGCAAAAGCTGGGGGGGTCGAAGGGGATGTGCGCCTGGTGCAGTAATGCGGCGTCACAGCCGGGGGGTGTACGTAGAAGGTGCAGGGGGTGGGGGTTTCAATGATGTTGATGGTTGGAAATGCATGGCTTTCTAGTGTACGAAGTAGCGCCAGCCGGGCAGAGCTAAAAAAGGGCAACTTACCAGCGTGATTCTGCATTTTAGGTGTCTGACTCAGCATCATGAGAGTGGGATGCCAGGATGCGATACTTTATGTGGTGACGAGGTTGTGAGATGCGAGACCGTTTTCCTCCTAAAACGCCAAAACGAAATAGGAACAGCGAGCAACGGAAACGGTTCCGTCCAAAACGCACTATCGAGGGGGTGCGCACAACGGTCCCGCTCGGAGTAAGGATGGCGTTTGTTCGCCGCAGGGGGTTGGAAGGCAATTCGAATTGACACCGAGCAGGTACTTGTTAAGGTTGGCCCCTGGGATGGTTTATCCCACGCCAAGGTTTCAGTGAATTGACGGTGGCTGGAAAAGGAGAACGAACTTCCGCTGATTTTTTTTCTTTCAGTTACTGACCCGATCAACGACTGAAGCTCAAGTTATTGCTGTGATTGTTGTTGATGGTGATGATATTGGTGATATTGATGTCACTGCCCGTAGTTGGCTGTAGCGTGCCCCATCTGCTTGTGGTGCGTGGTGCGTGGTGCGTGTAAGTGGTAGTGTATTGATAGTCGCGCACCGCGACTTTAGGTATCCGTGTCTGCGCGAGGTATGCGAGGGATGGGATGTACTCCGTGGATCCGGGTGCGTCCTACGGAGTGGCTGCCGCAGGTAGCTGATGACTCAAGGTGGTAACAATTAATCAACTGGAAAAAGGTCAAGGTTTGTTGGGTATTTCTGGCAAGAGTCGACAAGATAGGCCAATGCGACGCCTTGGATTGCTCGTCGTATAGTACCGTCCTATCTGATGTCGGCAGAATTCAAAGTGACCTCAGTGATGGGACGATGGGACTGCGCTGGGGGGACCCAATGATACCCGCGTGGCTCCACGTGATTCAGTCTATCGTAATAAATTATTCAGCGCAAGTTTGCAAGATCTCTCGGCTGGCGCTTTGCAGACTTTGTACCTAGACCTAATGAAAGGAAACAGAATTTCCTCGCAGGGAAAAGTTAAGCAAAGAACAAGGTCGATTAGTGCCACACAGTGCCTAGGTTGACAGTAAGGTTGTTGGTTCAATACGGTACCCGGGTTGGCTGCCTGGATCTGGATGACCGAAATGTCCGAGGGAGAAGCGAGGGTTATTGATCTGGTTTGTCAGCACATGCAGCTGTGCAGCCTGTGCTCGCCCTAAATGTGTCACCAGTACCTAGGTACTTAGAGAGGTAGCATAAGCATGTACCTAGGTACCTTTGTACCCGCTTCAGGTTGCTATCTTCCCGCTACTAACCTTACGACCTACCGGAGTACCCACCAACTGACGAAAAGGACGAATGGAAATTAGAATGAGAGGTATGTGGGGATAGTGGACTCGATAGCTGACCGAGTACTACAGGTAGTACATTTAAAATTTTTAATTATCTAATATGAGACGTTTGCGTAGCGAGGCGATGGTGAACTGCCGGCGGGAATAAATTGATTCAATGTTAGGCGAAAATCTGTGAAATAAAAATGCCACTGGGTGGTTGGTGCTGGGAGCTTGCCTCTTCGTAATCAGGATTGGTTTGTCATTCGTGTAACATGACTAATAATAATAAACACTGGGGAACCTGGAAAACTACGACAATGAGAAAGTTGCAAATTGATACCTAAAGCGGGTGGTGGTCACAACAGGAAAAGAAAAGACAAGAAAAAAGGCGCCTATCTATGCCGAGGTGTCAATTACATAGTAGGTACCTTCCCATCAATGGCACCTCACGGATCTTCCTCTCGACTCTGGACACTCGGATTCCGCACTATCGGCCGAGGCATTTTGTCTAGTTAAGCCGCTATTACAGTATCTGTACCCATCCCGTACCCGCTTGATCCTTCATTCATCTGCCGTCACACAAAGCTGTGAGTGCCCCTTCCCTTCTAGGCAATTATTCCCTTCCCCATATTTACGCTCGTACATGCTCTGTACGTGCCCATAATAGCTGGCCACCGATGAGCATAGACTCATAAGCAAGCACTGCAGTATTTTAGTGTTTTATACATGTAGGCATGTAAGCAGAGGCGGAGTGCACGATACTTGGAACTGGATCTGGATGTCTAGCCTACCGCATTACATAGGCATAACTGTAAACAGTTTAGGTAATTAACATTCATTATGTGCAGCTGGTTACTATGTACATATGTATACCTAGTGTTAGTAGTAAGGATCAGGCTTTTTGTACACCTAGGCTCAGCATCGGGTCTTGGAACTCTTCGGCTTTATGGTTGTCCGACTATGCGCCCACCCCAGGCGTGAAAGCTCAGCATAATTTCGGCGTTGGAACCTTGCACTTCTCCATGTCTTAGAAAAACTTCATCTTTAATCATTATTACGTAAGGTGTTACACAAGAAGTGGTTGAATAAATGTGAAAGTCCGTACGAGCTTGCGCATTACGGCCACGACATTATGTACATGTGTGTATGTATGTATTGTATGTATATTGTATGTACTTGGGTACATTATGCCGAGAATGCAAAAGTTCCACCGTGGTGCCCTTACGTAATACAACAGGCTAAAGATGCCCTCCGTATGTATGTTGCACGGCTTTATTACTAATGAGGTTCCCTGCACTGCTCCCTTGGCAGCCTAGTACCGAGATGCACGATTTGCCATGTACAAGGGCACACATGGATATACAGGGTTCAGTGCGACACCGAATTGATTGGGCAATGAGACGATGGGACGTCGCAAGAACTAGGAAGGAAAAGGGAATTTCCAGGGGTCTCTCCGTGACGTGATCTGATTTGCTTTACCGTATTGAAACGGTGGAAAAGCATTCACAACCAGCAGGCGTCGCTAGCAACAATGGAGCAGGTCAGAGCGAACCTGTGATGTCTCGAGCTTGGAGATGAGAGGACTGGAGGACTGAGGGACTCATGGGAATATACATAGTATCCCGCAGCCTACCTCATCGAGTAATCGGAGGGGGTCACGTGTAACATGATGGATTACATCAGGCATTAGGCAAGTACCCATGTAGGTCAGAGAGATCTCCGTTTTATATCGTATAGGTGTTCCCTTAGATAATCCTCCTACATCTGCCGACAGGACAATCCAAGTTTAGAGCCTCATAAAAGTCTCTTTCAGCGAAGGGGGAAGGAAAAAAAAGAGTAAAAATTGAGGATGCAGATGCAGATGCAGAAACAGTTGGCCACAGATAGGGCGTAGGTATATTAGCAACTCCCCTGATGACACATGGGATATGAAGGGACATGGGGACATGAGGACATGGGGACATGAGGGCATGAGGGCATGGGAACGCACATTGAGACGACAGCAACCGCCCAATCCAACCCATCGTGGAAGAAATTGAGATTGATACGCCAGTCCAATATATTCCGCACCTCCCTAGCAGGCTTGGCAGCCCGTGTCGGTCGTCGGCAGCTAGGCTTTTCGAGGGCTTGGCGCCGTTGGGAAGCTTGTTGCTGGTCGCATTGATCTGGTTTTATTGCGCGTCGCCTACCGGGCTTACAGCTTACTCTGTTCGTTGCCAACAGAGCAATGGAGAGAGACAGGATGGATGATGGCATCGGTGGCCAGTTTTTCGAGCGTCGGAAAGCCGGTTCGTCCCATCGTCTCCTTTTTAGTAATCTTTGTCGATCTATCCTCCACTATCCGCACCTACCAGATCCGAAGGAAATAAAGCTGTGACACTGGGGAACAGCCATTTTTGCCTATTTTATTAAGGTAGTCAGGAATATGCAACGAGCTGGTGACCCTCCGGCTCTTAACAATCCACCATTAATAACACGCGATATAGAAGAGCACAGGAGAGAACTCCAGAAGGATTGGCAGGATGGTGTGAAGCCCTCGATTCCCTGTTTACATCCAGGCTTTGCTCGCTTGGCCGCACAAGAGAGAGGCAGGGAGCGCGCATTATTACCAAATACCTACCTCGCAACCTCGCATACGGGAGTACGACACTATACTGCCCGTGTTGCAAAGTAACTGATTCCGCATCTCTCGTGTAATCCTGCCGGGGTACACGGTTAGCCAGATTAACATTCGGGTTCACTGGGAACTTGATAGTAGTATCGATGCCTGAAATTAGTCCCTTGGACTTTTGTTTTATGCAGAGCCTCGTGCAGCGCCGCAAGGTTACTCACCTTATGAGAGTTATAGTATGTTACATGACCCAGTTACAAAATGTTGTACTCTTACCTCAATCCTGACAGCATCAGCTATATCATATGTACATAATCAGCGGCCCGTCCATTTACGCGCTCGAGCACGCAACCCTATTATACCTACATGTACATATGCATGCACCATGCCGACTACTATGTTTGGCATAGGGTATTTTATATGTAGTATCATATAATCATATATGTATTATAGTTGTATCATAGGATGAGGTCGGGAAATTCAGGTGAGTTGGATACTCGAAACCCACGTCATGTTATCATCAGAGACATTAGGACGAATATTCACCCTGACTGCGCAACCGACCATCCGACCATAGGATTAGTAACATCATGCTTTCGTAATTGCAGCCAATAACATGTCACATCTGATGCAGAAGCCTGTGTCCTCGGCCCGGCAATGCTATGTGACAGAGCGGCAATGACGAACCACCAACCTGCCTCTTCTTTTCCATTTCGTTAACAATCACTCGAGTCGTACCAGGTAGATAGTCTATACTCAGCAGTGGTATAAGCAAGGTCAATCCAAGATCTACATCTATCTAGCAAAGAGAAGCAAGCTTAAATCGTAAGGCTCGCTGTATCAGTGCTAGTGAGGCCGAATGCCACCCAAGATAATCAATGAACTGAGATTCAGCTCGCTTCTTCTTCGGAAGCCTACTCATTCTATTTCGGACATAACAACAAATTGCACGAGACCTGCCGTTACCCGCTTAGGTTTCAATAGCCTACCTGTGCCAGAAATCCAATCCCCTAACCTACTAGACTCCGCCAAGAATCACTTGGAAAAGAAATAGTTTCAATTCGCTGGACCGCAAAAGGGCCCGATTAGGCAATCGGAACGGAGGGGTGTTGGTGCTGACATTGCATATCCTCCCTGTGCGGGACGTCCGAGCTCCCCACTACTACCCATGCCATTATAGGGTTAATCGAGCACCATGGTCAAGGACCAAGGACAGGTCTGGACCACGACTGATCAGCCGAATCGTGACGGGGTTAATACTATGATGACTAACTTGGGACCTACAACTTACCCTACCCAAGAGGTCTTATGCGTTCATTTCTTATGATATGCGAAGGAATCTTCAGTGGCTTTTGGGAGCTGAATTGTCACGACGATACAATCAGGTTACACGATATTTTTGCGCAAACTGGATCGCGTGTAACGTTGTGAATTCCAAGTATGTCACACGAGCTTGCTTCTCGGGCAACAGCTCTCCTATTCAGTTGATGATAAGCACTCTTCTATAAATTTAGACATTTCGTAATAGGGATCCTAGTAGCGATTCATGGGTGTTCACCAGAAGAACTATGAGACATAACTATTCCGTAGTTACGTCAGAATATCTGAGCGGCGTCTTCGCTCAAAACTGACAATATTTTCTCTACTCTTAATTCCACCCCCCTGCAGAGGCCATGCCAACAATACCAACATGTAGCAGCCTAGCTCGCAACTGAAGCTATACCGTTTACCGCCACTTAGGATTCGTCGATGGACCGCCGGACGTCAGGATATCCGTCCCCACGTTTAGGACACGTCCACGAAAGAGAAAATTCTAAACATAGAATTTCTCTACGCTACGCGAATCCATCATCGAAGCCAGAAGTTAGAAGCTGAATGGTTCGTGATTAGCAACAAGATGAAGCTTAAGCGATCTCGGTATGGTGATCCGAAGTCACTAAAGCCGTTAGTGAGGAAGGAATAGACAATTTAAGGTTTCAACATATGTAGATGTCACCGATTCCTAAAGGCCGGGTCATGCGCCCAGCTTATCAGCAAGCTAGGCCAGCTGGTACAGAGGGTGTGAGGTAAGGCCAACAGCGAAGGACGCGGCTGGCTCCTTCGATCAGCTCTTAGGTTGCCTAGCTGGCCAGCCTAAGGAACACCTGGGCCGCCTGCTAAAAACAGCAAACTAGGAAGCAGAAACCATTTTCCCAACCTGGGTACCTTCTTGCGCGAGGCCAAAATTACCCAGCTTCTTTTTGAAACTCCGAGAAACATCACACGCTGAACGCGTAAGTGTAATGCTTGGATTACGGAGTTTGGGGAATTAAGGAAAGCGGGGAAGCCAATTCCTTCGGTATAAAAGTCGACCAGAGCTGAACATATTCTGCAGATTATGCGAATGGCGAGACGCCACAAAGCAAAATATACGAAGAATACGGCGGACATGGGCAAAACGGTTATCCAAGCCCCTGGTCAAGGGAGGGACTTTTACAAAAAACCCCCAACCCACTGACCTCCGGGGCCCCCTGTTTACGGTGCGGTATGTATGCGGTAATGAAAGGGTTCAGCAGAGTGCCGGGACCCGTGGCGCCCTCCATTTCCCACGGGAATGACATGCTTGCAGAGCGGGAAGGGAGGAGACCAAACACGTGGGAGAGTCGAGTTGCTCGGTCCGCACCTGTCCGGGGTTTGTTGATTCTCACGTGTAAGCTGAAGATTGACGAAATTACCGAGTGGGTATCGTTTTCTCAGCTTGTAGACAAGACCTGGCCGTGCCCTGGTTAGGTAACATCTGCTGTTCTTTCCCTCGAAAGCGGTCCCGTATCAGCACTTTCGGCACTCTCGTTTGACCGCCATATGTTAAGTGGTCACGGACGGAAACAGGTCGCGGATTTAAGGACGAGATTGCACAACCCGAAACAGGTAGGATAAAGCGACCTTGCCCCCTTAGAAAACAGATCACCTTATGCAGCCTATTTTCAATCTCTAACCCGCAAGGTCGTTGGACACCATGAAATTCCTGGTTTGTAATCAATTACCCGGTGGTGCCGTAATCTAAACTGTCTTGTTCGGGATGTTGGTATAGACTCTGTTGCAGGTTGCAGAAATAAGGGAAATTGGAAGTTGGCGAGGATTTGATGATAGAAGGTCCACTACGAAGCAAGTGGTAAGAGGCGTGAGGTAACAAATCCTGGTGTTACCAAGTCACAAACTAGACATGAGCTTAGACCACCTTGAAAAGAAATGTGTTCCACTTGCGAAGTATTCCTACACTATCACCAATTGGTCATAAACCGTGAATCGTCCGGGAATGCTATGAGGGAGCCGTAGCAGGTTAACCAGGATAGCTCGCAATTTGTTTCCGTGCACGATTGCAGTAGCAACACACACGTAACGGGGACAAGGCCACTATACGTTGCACTTGCTCTTCTCGTCTGCGCCGCACCTGATGCACCCAGGTCGGCCCCCATTTCGTTGGGCTAGCATTGCCGCCGCCAGAGCAGCACCAACAGCACCTATTCGTAGGGTCGACAGGCTAACGAGCTGTCGTACGGGAGCGTCTGCGAGGCCTCACAACCCACGCTTACTGTTCCGAGCGTTTACCTGCTCGCCGGCCATGGCCGCCACACCTCAGTTCTCGCCTGGCGTAGACGAGCCGGCCCTGACGCAGGCTCTGGACTCGTTGCTGGCATCAGCAGGCCTTGGCGGACGATGGCAGTTAGTTCCCGGCGGCGAGGGCCTCGAAAGGAGCTTCAAGTTTAAGACGTTCGCGAAGACTTGGGTGAGTACCTGATTAGCAAATAACCCCTCAGTCCTCCGTTATCTAGCCTTCGTCCAGTCCTTGCTCCCCTATTTTCCAGAATGTGGCATCTACTCTGTTCTATTCGGTAGCGTCTCCCACCCCAAGAATCCTCATCAGCGGAGCTGCTCTTGCACCATCACGCAATGTGCGACGGGATGGAGCTGCGGAAGAAGATGAAGTCTTTCCCGGCGGTAGACCCGAGGCTGGAGAATCCACTGGAAGGTACGACCATCAAGCGATGGTAAAATTGGACACGTTTTCGGGGTTTGCTTCCTGGTATGATATGTCGACCTCAGGGGGCGTTAGCAACGGATTGCCAATCCATCATCGACGACTTGATGTTTAGGAGGGCACATTATCACGTATTATCAAGATCCGAATTTCGATCTCATGATTCAGAAAGATGCGGCGTGGCCATCCAGGTAATGCCAGCGCTACTAGTGAGAGAGGGCGGCGCTCTTTCTCACGGAGTTCCTTATTTGCCAGCCTCACTCTACTCCACACTAGTCGTACTTCACATAGGCAGATGGCTATCAGGATGGTGTTCTTGGGGCCCGTCTATTGAGAGAGTAGTATCGTTTACGTTCTGTGTGCCCCGCTGTCAGGCTTGATAGGAATGGGTTACCATCGCATCACAAAGTCATTCTGGAAACGTTCTATCACCGAGGAGCCAATGTGAGGACGGGTGGACTAATCATGGGTGATCTGATAGGATTTCATGACTGCAGTATCGCTGCAGTGTAAACTGAAGAACCACCATCCGGAGTGGTCTAACGTAAGTTTCAATGCTCCATACCCCCTTTTCCTTCGTTATAATAACACTCACACGTCACGCACGCGACCTACCAATTTTGGCTTCGTTTCAAAAAACCAAGTGTTGGAAAATAATATCAACCCGATCACGAATAGCCGCCGTTGGTTTCACAGCGAAAGATGGAGAGAAAAAGAAACAAAACCCGTTCGACCGCTACATATCTTTTACACATAAACCCACCATACCTCATCCCTTCTCAACCGTCATGATCATCACATGGGTGCTGTCCCGTCTTGCTGGCTTACGATGTGTATATGATTGCTGACTCATGTAATTGCCATCTACGCATAGGTCTATAATACGACCTATATCCGGTGGACAACGCATAACCCGAAGGGCCTATCCGCTAAGGACGTCGAGCTAGCCGCGGTTTGTGACGGACTTGCAAAGGATTTCGGTGAGATCGTTGAGGAGGCCGATGATTGCGTGTTGAAGCAGGTGGCCGACAGAGCGGTCACGAACGCTGGCGATTGCTGCACACCTAAGAAATAAAGGGTCTAAGGGGGGTCAGGCGGCTCTGAAATATGATGACCTACCTATTCGAGCTCTCGTCTGGCTCACCTTAGGTTATGACCCTAGCCCATTGGACTAGTTGACTAGAACGAAGCCTACGAACGTAAGGGCAAATCGTGAACCATAGTTTGGTGGTTACCTAGGTAGATATGGCCATCCGGCCGAGATGAAGCACTGATGGACATATCTTGAGCAACAATTTTGATCAGCAGCTAGCCGTCAGGTGCGAAGCTTGACTAAGATCGCGAATATATGATATAATGCTACCAACATCAATCAGTACATTCCTAGGTAGCGAGCTTACGGCTCCATTTCAGCCCACTATGATAGGCGTTCCAATTCAGCTGCTGGCAGCCGATATCCTTGGACACTCTCCTGAGTCGCTAGGAGGCTTTCATGTGTTGTTCCGGTTGATATGGCCAGACAGTCCCAATCTCTGATACGACTCATACGGATCGCTCAGACAGAGTCTCTAGAAGACCCTAAAGGTCCCGGGGTATTCCCAAATGCCCCATAAAAGGAACCTTGGGTGTAGAACAGCTACTCGGAGAGAGGGCTTCTGAAACTAGACGTAAGAAGCAGGAACGATATAACAGCCTCTCAGCCTCCTCTTTACACCTGTCTTCTGAAGGATATAGCATGAAGGTACTACAGTCCGAAAGAAATGAACTGAGAACTGTAGTACGAGCAACCTCATCCCGCAGCGAGTTCAAGGTCAGAAAATTTGACTCGCACCTCGGGATCATTACCTATTTGTGAGAACCAAATGTGGTGGAAGTGAAGTGTCTGATTGAGAAAGAAGCTAAGTGCTCAAAGAGCCAGAGATCTAAGATCTAATGGCTGCCTAACAATAAAAAATCAGCGTTCCGTTAATTTATACTCGCCATATCATCTTGACCAAGTAGTTCCTCATCAATGAAACTCAATATCGCGTTGATTGGTACTCGCCATGTCATCCTGCCCAAATAGTTCCTCATCGATTAATCTGATCATCTATCATCTGCTCCACCCCTGTTGATTCCATCTCTTCGTCCTCATATGCATCTCGTTGTGGTTGGATTCCAATATGTCGTTGGATGTCCCTCATTGACTGTCGTAAATGGACAAAGTTATAGGTACTTTGGCATGCCTCGATTAGATCTGCAAGTCTAACAGGTTTGGAAGCAGGGCTAGAGTGCCGTGCCATCGGGGTCTCCTGGCTGCAATTGAAATTCAGCGATTAACTTATGTAGGTAGGCATACTAGCGTCGACTGATCACAAGCAGAGGCTCTTCGTACGGCATCAGGTTCGATCGCTAGATACAAGTGCGGGAGGTGGAGAGTTGAGAATAACAAGGTGCTTCGAACTGTCAGCCCCTATATCCAGGAGATCGAAAATCAGAAGGCAGAAAGCTGGAATATTGAGAGCTATGCGTCAAGTAGAAATTACGACATTCTTGTTGATTATTTCTGTTGTTTTTCTTATTTTCTTATTTTCCCGATCCCCTTCCCCTTCCTCCTCTTCTTCTTGTTCTTCTCCTTCCTCTTCCTTTTCTTCCTCTTATTCCTTTCCTTTCTCTTTTTATTTATTCTCTTCTATATGTATCGGGCAACCCTACTAGCTGGTCTCTAAGGAGCCTTGGTATACGATATTGACCAACCTCTCCAGCCCGGAAGGCCATAAAGTTGAATAACTCCCGGACGTCCGGCTTGAAAGTGAGGAGCTGATGATGAGAAGTGGGCTAAAGGGTGATAGATGCAACGTCAGGGGGCCCTATTCTTATAAGCGTGGGCACTACATAGTAAGTGAGTTTGTAAGGTCAGACTCAGATTGGGTTCGTAAAAAAACCAACATTTTCCATCAATGTTTTCAACTCGCAAAACGTTACCCTCGCCCAATTGAAGCCCATTAAACTTTTGAAGCTCGGCATGACCTCGGGACTCCCATACTGTGACTGATACTTTTGTGCATATGAGATTCTTTTGGCCTGGGCCTTCGCAGTGAAGCTAGATATCTAGAAAACAAAGTAGCTTCATGAATTGGGCTTGCACATATTTCACAGCTTAGTATGTTTAATTAGTTCAAAAGCATTGCTTCAATTTGCTTCGATTCCAACGAAGGACTCTAAGCTTAAGCTTATTATTAATCTAGTTGTTGTTCGTCAATTACAAGGTATTAAGTCGGCACAGCCCAAGTCTATGGAGGTAAACGATTGACGCAAATCGTAACATGTCGCTGGTCTAGGTCGGCATCATAGCGTCCATGCAGTTCAAGACAACTTCTCCTTCCTCAGCGACCAGCATGTCTGATGGACAGGAGCAAGCGTCTTAGGATCCGGCGGTATCGCTAATAGGATAACCCGCTTCGACATCTAGGTCGAGGTCCTATTGCGATTCTATAAGTGGTCCTCTACTGAGCCTTCTTGGCCTTGGCGGCCTTTCTCATCCTCTCGAAGCGGCGCTTTCTAGCCTCGGGGCCGGATTCGGTGTCCAGCATCCAGTCCCACCAGGTGAAGCTGGAAGAGTAGTTGCCAAGGAACTGCTCGTGATGCACATCGTGGTGCTTAGCACCGGCCCAGAATGGCAGGATATGTCTCAAGCTCCAGGGGAAGTCGTATCCACTGTGGGAGTCGATGGCCTGGAATAGACGGCCGACGATCCACATGTACATGGTGAGAAGGTGAAGTTCGCCAGTCAGCGAAACCCATAGGATGGGGCTTCCGACGGTTCCCAGCGCGAGAAGCATGGTCTCAATAGGCGAAGCATACTCGGCAGCAAGACCGAAGGGCGCAGAATAGGTGTGGTGAAGCTTGTGGATCATCCTGTATAGGGGACCGTAGTGCAGAGCTCGGTGGAGCCAGTAGTGCCACGCGTCTTCCATGACGAAGAAGACTGCGATTTGTAAGGCCATTGTCTGGATACTGGGGAACGGAGCTCCGAAGTCCATGCCGAAGTGGGTGGCGATGGGGTGGAATAGCCAGATCTGCGGCAATTCGACGGTAACGTGGCTAAGAAGCACCAGACATGCGCATTCCCATTGCTCCTTCCACGTAGGGATCTTCTGGTTCTGGATCTTGAATCGGTTGAAGTAGGGAATGCGGTCGAGAACCATATAGGGAAGACACCGGCCGAAGTAGACGATCTCGTGCATCATGAAGCTCATTATTCCCGTCGCTAGCGTATCGTTCTGCATCCACAGATACCAGGCCTAGAGGTAATTAAGTTAGTCATCTCATTGTTTCTGGCGAGATGGGTAGCCAGAGGAAGACTAACAGCCCATAGGCGCTCGACGACATTGAGCTGCACATTGTAGTTGGAAACTTCCTCGAATACACCTCGATAAGTATCGGGATGGCTGAAAGCCCCAGCGAGGGTAGCGTTCCTGGAAGAATCAATGTCAGTGTCACGTTGAATTGGGGCGAATTGGATTGTACTGGTTGGCACCGCGAAAGGCTGTGAGATGGAGAACTTACATGGTGGCCATGATGGAGGACTCAATTATCACGGTCAACTAATAATCCCTCCTTCTGAGTAAGAGAACGTCCCGAGGTATTGTGTCTGTAGGGAAGAGAATCTGCACCAAGACTGGAAGAAGGAAGAAAAAAGGTCGAGAAAACAATGAGTATTTGTCTGAGCTTAAGAAAATAAGGGCGGTGGGAGGCGATAAGGAGTATCGGTATTTAGGGGAACCTTGACTCTTTGCTAAGACCCCTGGAATATTACTGGACGTACGACCAATTAGTCTAATGCTGCCACAATGAGCCCACTGGAATTTGCTGTTCCCGTTCCGCTCGGAAGGTGTAATTGCCAGAAAGTGTGGAGAAAAAGTCTCAGGGGACGCGAATTGCATCTGGCCGCGGTACGAAGTATAGTCCTCGTATTCGTATTTTGCTAACTGTTAGAGCTAGCGCCGCGGAACCTGCAGTAGTCAATTTCCCTGTGTGGCTTAGATCAATTTACATAGTACTCCATCTGCCAATTTCCTGATGGGCGGATGCAACCCCATCTGATAACCTTATCGCATAATCTACAGTTGTACGCCGCCACCTGTCACCGACCGATCTTGTTACCTGATTGCCAGATTGCCTACACGGAATTGGAATTATGCGTATGTGACTAGGTTACCTAGGTCCACTACCTCTTACCTAACCCAAACCCACCAAAAACAGGTCTCTACGACTTCTTATGTAACCATACCCTATCCAGACTAGATGGACAGCTGGACAGCTGGAGCTGCAGGCCACAGCTCCGAAAGCCTTAATATTCTCTTTCTCCTCGCCAACGTTGTTATGACCTCATTCGACAATCTCTTCAAGTAAACATCGATCGACTGAGAAACATTCGACCGGGAACAACGAAATTATCCACGTCCCTTACACCGCACCCACCGTCATTGCATCGTTTCATCATAGCTTTTACAAGGGTCCTCAAGGCTGGTTGAGAAAGTCATACTTCCCATTAGCCAATAAACTCATTTGCCGTCGTGGAAGGCTTCCATTTTGGACATCTAGATAGACGTTAGTCGGGCATTCGCTACCCCCAATGACATAACTTGGAAGAATCG
Source organism: Hypoxylon sp. FL1150 (assembly GCA_022495205.1). Taxonomy (NCBI): domain Eukaryota; kingdom Fungi; phylum Ascomycota; class Sordariomycetes; order Xylariales; family Hypoxylaceae; genus Hypoxylon; species Hypoxylon sp. FL1150. Next base: position 116,698 of record MU376190.1, on the reverse strand, counting down.
CAATGACCGATAGCCCTCTGAATATCGACCCATATGATAATCCCACCTCCTGGCTACCATAGTTCAAAGGCACTATGTCTTTGGTAGCTGAGTAAGTTTAACGCCCCATCTCCTTAGTCTTCTCTATCACGTGGAATAGGAGTGTGGCTTAGACATTCTCCAGTCAACTACGACGGTTGGACGCACAGCTTGATCGCATCCCATTTAGTCACCTAACGAGTTACGACGCTACGCATGCTGCCCTAGATTTGAACAATCCTCGCGTCAAGGAACTGTTGAGGACCATCAAGGCTCTATCGAAAACTTCAGGATCACACACTGTCCTCCCGGCATGGCGACTTCATCTTCTCTTGTCACAATCAAACCTATTTCCAGAAACCCCCGAGGACGTATCGAGTCAGTATGAAGCAGAACTCGAGTGGAGACTGGTTAGCAAAGCCACTGTCCAGACATACGGCATTATCCTAGACACGCTACTGGAGCAGATTATTCCCTTAAGTGATCACATCTGGTATTGGGACGATGTGCTATCTTCTCCAACGTACGGCAGCCTGTACATGGTGCAAACCTCTCCAATCCGACTATGGGGTTGGTGTAAAGAAATTTACGGCGACAGCAAAGCTAGATTCCAGCAATACACAAGCGGCGGTGCTGGTATTGAATCCGAGTTCAACGCAGAATCGGTCCAGGCCGGACTTTCTCAGCGGTGGACCAAATTCTATGGGATCGTGAAGGAAACTATCCGAGAAAGGTCTCTCCTCAACCTACAGCACACAATCATGTCCCCGGTCGCCATCTGCCAGTCCGAGGCTCGAAGAAAGCAAGCCAATCTAAAGAGACTCAGAGAAATGACCTCAAGTGGCCTTGGTGTCTTGATCGACGAAGGTCTTGTTTTTGGTGGCAACGGTAGCGACGATGGTAAGAGTGATATAATCATGTCAACCAACCAAGAGTGGAAAGGCGTGGTGGAACGAAGCGTTGCCCTGATGGACATGGTGCTTAAAGATGTTCTGACATTGAACGTTGGGGTTGCCGACTTCGAAGATAAGGTCTTCGCAGGTGTCGATGAGGACCCCGAATTGTCGATCCAGGCTGAAGAGGATGAGACAAGCCGCCCGATGATTGTGGCTAGACGACTTCTAGACCTACTTGAAGGTCAATTACCGGATCACTTGGAAGCAGCGCAGAAGCTAGTAGCGGAAAATGGACGACCTTCTAGACTCGTGAGATACTGGCTACCCGCCACAGTGCTTCTATTCTCGTCGACCACGATTCTTCGAATAGTTGTCAACAGAAAAGAGGCAATCCTGAATTGGATTAGGGATCTTGGAGTGACTATCCGCGACTTTTGGTTCAACTGGGTCGTCGATCCCGTACGAAAAGTCGTTGGGACTATACGTCATGATTCCAACAGCGAAATCGCTATCATGAGCCGAGATAGTCTGAAGGCTGACCGAGAAAGCCTGGAGCGTATGGTAGTCGACTTTGCCCTCGACAAGCCAACTGCTGCAACCGGTACATCATCAATATCGGAGCCACAAATCGCCGAAATCAGGGCTAAGGTTAGGGAGGGTGACGTGACGCCGATTCTCCGTGCCTACGAGAAGGACCTACGCAGCCCATTGAAGGGTACCCTTCGAGGCGACTTGGTGCGAACATTACTCATACAAGTTCAGAAGACAAAGGTCGATATAGAAGTTGCTATGAGCGGGATCGACTCTCTCCTGAAGAGCCAAGAACTTGTGTTCGGCTTCGTAGGGCTTACTCCCGGCGTTCTTGTGTCGATTGGTGTTATACAGTACCTACGTGGCGCACTCGGAGGAAGAAAGGGTTTCCGCGAAACCCGAAAAGCTGGCAAATGCGTCCGAGTTCTACGCAATATCGACCGCATCTTATCGGAAGCTACACCCTCGCCAACCAATCTCTTGTCCTACAAGGACCACGGTCTACTTGTATGCGAAGTACACGTCCTTCGTCGACTGGCAGATGGGCTCCTACCGGCGGATGTCAAGAAAGACTTCTTGGAAGACCTTGATGACCTTGCAAACCTCAAGGGCATCCAATTTCAGTTACGAGCTCTCGACAGAATACGCTGGGCATATACCAAATGGTTAAAGTAGCTGCAGGATCGGATCTTACATAAGTTGAAGGTCGAGATCATTCTAAATACCTAGTAACAAAGTGAAACTGCGACGCCATGCCTGTCAGAAGCTGGATTCGTGTACTTGAGCTGACTGGCTGGATATGTTCTGTTCTGTGCGGAGTCCCTTTGTCTGCATAGCGATTGGGTAGCATATACCACGGTACGGTGACTCGTCCAGATCAATCTTGCCAATACTCACTCAAACATGATGATGTTCGGTGGGGAAAAGAAGTGCCTCTTTTGCCTCATATTGTTGACTATCTGCGTAAAGGCTTATATGATACTTCGTAAACCCCCTTTCTATCTCGATAGGGCAGCTGTGGAGTCGAGTCTACGGGCAATGATAGGCTGATGTGGCCGTTACGTACAGTACCTAGGTAAACATGTCCAGTCCCACCGTATTCGTACGCATACAGATTCCGCTCATGCATTCACATTCGCGCACCGGAGTCTTTCGTAAGCCAGTATCATATGCCCCTGAAGACCTGAAGACCTGAAGACCTGAAGACTCAGGCGTCAGGCGTTGACCGCTAGGTACCAGTCACCTGAAAATATGGCCTGTGAGGGACCTCTGTAGTGTGTAATTCCACTAAACTTAGGGAAACATAACAGGACATCTGCTTACTGGTATATTCGTGGCCTTCAAAGCTCAATGCCGCCTCGCTTGGGTCAAGAATTCAATTAAGCGTTGCATTATGCAAGTGCACACCGTATTTTTTGTTGGCATGTAACATATTGAGGCCATAACCGTAACAATTCCAACACCCAAGAATCTTAGCCCGAATTCTTTCCCTCTTCCGAATCTACAAAACTTCCACCAACCGGTGCTAGTACCAAGAGAGCTAGACCTGACTACAACCCAGGGTATTGCATGTACATGCTGTACCATACCTTGCCAGCCCAGAACTACCATCAACTGGCAACACATTACCTAGTACCAATAAACCAGCATTGCCATCCGTCGACTGCCACATCTAAACGACTGACGACACGTCTTGTCTGCACCCTGAAACGCACATTAAGCCCGTGAGAGTTATCTTCGACATCCCAGACCGCGCCTCCGCCCATAACCACCAACCCCGAACCAAGAGCGATTCCCCTGTATCGACCTTTGTGCCGTCTAGGACGAGCGATTCTGCCAAAATGTCGGGCAATCGAAACTACGACTTCTTAGTATGTCCATCCTCGTATCTCACACACCAAAAGCTAGATTATTCGATACCGCCATCGTTAAATACACCGTGGCCGTGTCCTTCCCTCTCACGTCCCCGGGGGAAGACCGCCGGGCAGTCTGACATGTGCTAACGATACGTCCCAACCAACCGTAGATCAAACTCCTCCTAATCGGCGATTCGGGCGTGGGTAAATCATGCTGCCTGCTGCGATTTAGCGAAGACTCGTTTACGCCCTCCTTCATCACGACCATCGGCATCGACTTCAAGATCCGGACCATCGAGCTGGACGGCAAGCGCGTGAAGCTGCAGATCTGGGACACGGCCGGCCAGGAGCGCTTCCGAACGATCACGACGGCTTATTATCGCGGCGCGATGGGCATCCTCTTGGTTTACGACGTCACAGACCAAAGATCTTTCGAGAGTAAGAAACCGGACCCCCGTATTTCCATTCGTTATATGGAAATGAGGAATTTGGCAAGATTAAATACCAAAAGCTTAGGACAGTGCTCGAGTGAGCCTTCGTGGAACAGAAGACCTAGAAGACGCAGCCACATGCTCGGCAAAAATACCTTTTCAGCTGGCCACGTACGCTAACTACCTACTTAAAAATAGACATCCGGACGTGGTTCGCAAACGTAGAGCAGCACGCCACCGAAGGCGTAAATAAGATCCTCATCGGCAACAAGTGCGACTGGGAAGAGAAGCGCGTCGTGTCCACGGAGCAGGGCGAGGCGCTGGCCAAGGAGCTGGGCATCCCCTTCCTCGAGGTCTCAGCCAAGAGCAACATCAACATCGACAAGGCCTTCTACAGCCTAGCCGCCGACATCAAGAAGCGCATCATCGACACCTCCAAGACGGAGCCCGCGACGTCGTCCGGCGTCAACGTAGCTCAGGGCGAGGGCAGCGGCGGACTAGGAAAGTGCTGCTAAAAAGGCCGAGCGACATATTTCGTACCGGAGAAGATAAGGTGTGATTTCAGAAGAAGGCGAGGGACAGACAAGATAATTGCACAGAGCTGAGCCAAAGTGGCTATGGCTATATTTTCTTGTTATCAAGCGGGGCGTAACTACAAGTAGACCACGGAGAGATCGTTGCATAAGTTAGGCATGGAGAGAAACCGAGAGAGAAATCAAACCACCCAAGGAACCAAAAGATCGGGAAGAGAGAGAACTATATTACACGTGGGAAACAAGAGGGAAAAGGGGCAAAGCAGAGGAGAGAGAAAGAAGCTTTGCTTGCTTCGCAACAACAACGCACGCACGATAGACATTCATAACAAGAGCACACGATGCACAGGAAAAACGCGGCCTGGAGGGGTGTGTGTGTGTGTGTGTGTGTGTGCTTAAGTGAGGGCGATAACTATATTGGCGGAGTTTGGTTCATATGGGTCTAATACATTTTTCCAGTCGTCTCATATCTTTGCTGTCTGTTACTGACCATCTGTCGTTTGTTTGGGGGGAAGTCTTGATGCCTGCCAGCGCTAGAATGTTTTATGCTGTTGTTCCTAGTTATATGTCATATTTACAGAGATCTATGCGGTGGAACACGTAGCCAGAGTTATATGTACCTAGGTAGGGAAGCATGTTCGAGCAACTATCATATTTTCTTGAACTGATTTCTACCATAGCACTGAGGTATTGAATACTCTAGTCTCGTCCCACGATGCCTCATCTTCCCCGAGACTCATCCGTAGCTTGAGCTGCCGCCGGTGCCATTTCCGCACGAAGCGGTGGGCCTCTGGGCCGTCTGTAAAGGGCACGATGAAGCGGTAGTACTGCCTGTACTGTCTATCTTCAGCCGTAACATAATCGACATTGGGGCGTGTTTCCTCGACATCTTGGTCGCCCTCGTCTCCCCTCCTGCCCATCGCCCGTTTGGCCTGGTCCAGGAGGTTCTGCTCGATATCTTTATCCCTATCCTTATTATCCCTGCTACTGTCCATATCGTGCTTCTTCAGCACGCTCTTCCCGAACGGTAGGATCCCGTTCTCCAAGTCGGCTACGCGCCACGGCAGATGTCGCTCGACGCCGTCATCCTCGATAGCTCGCCGCAGCGTGTCCGTCGATATGCGGCCGCCGTCCACCGTCACGAGTACCAGGTGCCTAGACCCGGCCCGCGCAACGAGCTGATCCACGAATGACGCGCCGCCGAGATCGAAGTCGTCCAGACGCTCGCGGCTGCTGCTATTGCGGCCGCCCGACTGCCGCAGGTGGTACCGCATGCTGGGCGGCACCAGCGTGAACGACCTCACGGTCGCCGCCTCCTCACCCACCTCCTCGATACCTCCTTTCCCCCCTGAAGCGGCATAACGACGGCGACCGCCATGCATCGGCAAGCCCGGCCGCGGCACGTGCGCCTTGGCCAGCTGCCACAGCCGCTCGACCTCGTGCCGGTACGCGGCGGCGGCGGCGTCGCTGTCGAACAGCACGAAGTAGTGGCCCAGGGGCTGCAGGGTGTCGGGGTCCCGCGCCTGCACGACGCGCTGGATCCCGGCCACCCAGCCCGCGACGTGCGCGCCCCGCCGGCCCAGCCGCACGAAGTCGCTCTCGAGCAGCTGCTTGCTGGCCGCCGACAGGATCAACATGCTCTGCGCGCGGAGCGGGTGCTCGGCGGAGGAGCGACTGCTGAGGGGCTTGGGGTCGTAGTGGGCGTGGTGCGAGTCTTGGGCTCCTGGGCGGTGGTCGCTAGTGGTGGACGCTGTTAGCGGCGGGGGCTTGTCGAAGGTCTGCGAGGACCAGGCGCTTTTGGGGAGCTCGTCGAGACGCTGTGTCGGTGTCTTCTTTGCCTCGTCGGGGAATAGCTGTGCGAAGAGCGACGGCGTCGTCTTAGCTGTAGCCTGGGTGCCATCGTTGCTGCTATCGTTGCTGCTATCGTCGTGTTCAGGTTGTGACGAGGGTAGGCCAGGGCTAGGCGATTGCAGCTGTCGGCTGCTACCGTGCAGCTGCGCCGTAGGTATTGATGGCCATGCTGCTGCGGCTATTAATCGTGGGGATTGCCGCGGTATCAGACGTCGGAGCATGAGGCGACGAGGTAGGCTTCCCAACGCATTGCATGCGCGGGTTGATATGTGGAAAGGAAAAAAAAAAAAAAAAAACAAAAAACTGAAGTTTAACTGAGTTTTTGGCCGGGGTTCGGTAGGTGTTGAGCTACGCTGTATTTTACCTAGTTAGTATAATGCTTGTAGAGCTAACTTATAGGGCTCTCAGTATGATTTTTACTACCTAGGCCTCATTCTTACTGTTTTCTCACACTATATGCCTAACCGCACAAGATTCAATTAACGGTAGCTGTTTGAATATCGAGAGAACTTCTCATCTACTTGCTTTTGACCCTAGGTACTCGTTGTTGAGCCTTTTTTTTTTTTTTTTTTTTTTTTTTCATTCTTTTCGTGGAGAAAATTTTTCTTGCTCGTATAAAATGAAAGGGATTCTCACCACCAATCCTATTATTGGGCGTTCTCTGATAATTGTTTAATTCTTTCTGGTTACCAAGTAGCAAAGCAGGATATAAATCGAAACACCAAGTATTCTGCCAGATTTTCACACATACCTGATAACCATGGGGAAGGACGACTTCAAAATCCGACTTCAGCCTCAAGATGTGGCAGGTCAAAAGAACCCCAACTACAAGAATGCCGCCAAAATATTCATTCACCCAACCACGTTTGCCCAGGGTGGTTTTACCACGGCATATCTGTGCAATATCGAAACGGATGGTCCATTTCGGTGGGAGGCAGTAGCCTGGCCTGCTCCTGATAAAAATGTCGCCAATAACATCATCTCCGTTAGCCGTATACTTCAGAAGAAGGCTGGTTTAGAACTTGGCCAGATGGCTAGAGTCACTCCTGGCAATGGCCCTGTGCCCGATGCTGGAGTCGTCCTTATGAAGGAGATATTAACTGACGCCGATGCTGCCCCGTTACCTCCCTCGGAACAGACAAGATGGCAGTACCATCTGGAAAGCCGGCTTGGTGAGTTCCTACACTCTTACTGCCCCCTTTACGGTCAATATGCATGAGCAACTACTTGCCAGTTGCGATACCCCTGAACTATTATCCTTGAATACGAAGCATTCTGATGTTGACCCTTTCCTTCGTGCTCTGTACTGTGGAATCTCAATCATGTAATATAGTCTGACTGTATTAATAGAGGTAGCTGAATATATCATGGCCGGCATATCATTTGACGAAATCGTTCTAAACGGTTCGAGACGTTCCTTCGTGGTTACGTCTGTGAATGGCAGAACTGACAATGTTGCCAAATATGCTCCTGGTTCCACTGTCGTTGAGTTTTCCGACGATGAGACAACTAAGACCGGGGGGAAACTAAAAGTAGATCGACTCCCTGGCATGTCACGTCAAATAGATGAGTTGAACGAATTCTTCGACGACTTCGACGTCCAGTTCGAGGGATACACAACTCCAACTTACTCGTGTGGAATTGTGGTCCATGGGAGCCATGGGACGGGGAAATCCATGGTTCTGGATCATATCTCAGCCACCAACTGGGGGAGAGTTGTTCGACTAAGTTATAATGACAGGCCATCAACTGTCCAGGCGTGCTTCAACACCGCCCTCGAGCAGCGGAGTCCAACAATCATATTAATTGACGACATAACCAAATTGATAGGCAAGGATCAGACAGGTCGCCAAGTCATGATAGAGGCTATCGGCGAAGGATTGGATGATCTAACAGACAAAGCCCGACAGCAAAATATGAGACCACATGTCTTGGTAGTTGCTACCTGTCTCGATTATTTAAACGACATCCCGTATGCTCTTCAACGTCCTGGCCGGTTCGAGGAGCACATCGCTCTCCCGATCCCCGACGTGATAGGCCGCAAAGAGATTATTCGCTTTCATAAGCCCACTTTCTCCGCCGACGTATTCGACCAATACGTATCAGACCTCGGTGACCGTACGCACGCGTATACTGGCGCAGATCTACGCAAAGTTCTTTACCGAGCGACAAAGGCTTGGAGGAAACGAGTCGGCAAGCCCTCAAGCGCGGTGCCTCTTACATGGGAAGATGTGACCAAGGGGCTCCACGAAGTGCGGCCTACAGCCATGCACGATATCAACCTCAAACCGCCAACTGTCCGGTGGAGCGATATTGGAGGGTACGAAGATGTCAAAGTTGCCTTGCAGAGAGTGCTCCGGAAACCTACGGTACGTCTCACATTTTTCTTTCCCTCCTATCGAAGTAGATGATTAGTTTCCTAATAGCAACACGGAATGCAGGGCCCCAGGGCAAAGATGTCGAAACCGCCAAAAGGCGTCCTACTCTACGGCCCACCAGGCTGCTCCAAGACCATGACCGCGCAGGCCATGGCCACGGAGTCCGACTTCAACTTCTTCGCCGTCAAGGGCGGCGAGCTCCTCAACATGTACGTGGGCGAGACGGAGCGGTCGATCCGCAACCTGTTCAAGCGCGCGCGCGAGGCCAGCCCGAGCATCATCTTCTTCGACGAATTCGACTCGATCGCGGGCTCGCGGTCGGGACCAGGCGGTGGCGGCGGCGGCGGCGGCAGCGGCGTGCAGGCCCTAACCACGCTACTAACGGAGATGGACGGCTTCGAGCGCATCGGCGAGGTGTTCGTGCTGGCGGCGACCAACAAGCCGGAGCTGCTGGACTCGGCGCTGCGGCGGCCGGGCCGCTTCGACGAGCTCATCTACGTGCCGCTGCCAGACGCCGGGGCCCGCGAGGCCATCTTCGCCGCCAAGGCCCGCGAGCTGCAGTTCCCCGACGGCGTCGACGTCGCGGAGCTGGCCCGGCACGCCGAGGGGTACTCGGGCGCCGAGGTCGCGCGGATCTGCGACAAGGCGTTCTGGGACGCGGGCGATGACGACGATGACGCGGCGCTCGCCGCTCCCATGGAAGTGCTGCTCGCGGCCATCCGCAAGACGCCGAAGCTGGTCACGCAGGATATGCTGGATCATTATAGGGAGTGGCAGCAGAGGTTTAGGTCGTAACCCTAGATATTTCGCCTGTAAACTAAGTCGTATACCAGTATATACCTAGGTAAAAATGTTCGAGTAGCGAGTTCAATGCCCATTACTACTGCCCCTGATACGCTACAGGTTCCATAGTTTGTGGTACAAAATGATTCTAGACTACCGTAGAAATCCTAGTTAATTAGTTCCATAGCTAAAAGCATGGTATAAAGGAACACTCAGATTGAAAAAACTGGGAACTAGAATTGACAAAACTGATGATTTCGTCCAGGCTCGAACTGGAGACCTTCAGTGTGTTAGACTGACGTGATAACCAACTACACCACGAAACCATTGATCGGATTTTCTGTTAGGAATAAGAACTTCTGGCAGTATTTAATTTATATTTGTCAAACTGAGCCCCCTGTTCACCCCACCTGAAAACAGCCAGCTATATGAGGTAAGTATCTTAATAAACCTCCATGTTTTTTCAATTGTTATCAATAGAACTCCCAAGGTATGTATTATCTTGACAAAGTTTTGATATCCGATGTCAAGTTACGCCCTCCGATATTAGGATAGAACGGCACGACTGAAGAGAACCCGACCATTTTAGCTCGGGGGAATTTAGTCTGGAGGTGGAGCGAAGCTGCCGAGTCTTCAGGGCGTATGTGCATAGGTAGTAACATAGCACGAATCGAGGATAAATTGTCCCGGTCGTATTTTGGAATAGATTCTTTGTCCTGGTGGTACTCTAGTTCCCTTACTCATCCTGATTCAACTATATTGTAGACGAAAAAGAAGGCCAACCGTACTCGAAAGTCGCAATATGGACTCGAAGCAATTTCGAGAGGCGGCCATATCGTCCATCGACGATAGTGAGTCTCACTGCATTCCGCCGCACATTCAGATCCTTATCATTAATATTTCAGTAAAGTTGTCAAGTACTACGATACCATTGAGGAACGCCGTGTCGTATCCAATGTCGAGCCCGGGTATCTAAGGAAAATTCTGCCCGAGGAGGCACCTCAGAACGGAGAGGCCTGGGCCGACATCCAGAAGGACCTCGAGGCCAAGATCCTGCCCGGCATAACGCATTGGTCCGCAACGCCTTAAGTTCTCTCATTTTAAAAAGGGGGCATTTAGCTAAATATGATACAGGCAATCGCCCAACTTCCTCGCCTGGTTCCCCTCCTCCAGCAGCTTCCCGGCCATGCTGGGCGAGATGTACTCGGCGGCTTTCACCGGCGCAGCCTTCAACTGGATCTGCTCGCCGGCCGTGACGGAGCTCGAGACCATCGTGATGGACTGGCTGGCCAAGGCCTTCGCGCTGCCGCCGTGCTACCTGTCGACGGGCCCGACCGCCGGCGGCGGCGTCATCCACGGCACGGCGTCCGAGGCCATCGCCACCGTGCTCGTCGCCGCGCGCGACAAGTACCTGCGCGAGGCGACCGCGCACCTGGCGGGCGACGAGGAGGCGCGCGAGGACGCCGTCGCCGAGCGCCGGGGCAAGCTCGTCGCCCTCGGCAGCGTGGCCACCCACTCCGCCACCAAGAAGGCCGCGATGATCGCCGGCGTCCGGTTCCGCACCGTCCCCGTGCACGCCGCCGACGGGTACCGGATGACGGGCGCCGAGCTGAAGCGGGTCATCCTCGAGCTGCGGGCCCGCGGCCTCGAGCCCTTCTACCTGACGGCCACGCTCGGCACGACCGACACGTGCGCGATCGACGACATGGAGGGGATCGCCTCGGTCCTCGAGGAGCTGGCCCCTGCCGGCGGCGCGACCGGCGAGATCTGGGTGCACGTGGACGCGGCGTACGCGGGCGTGGCGCTCATCTGCCCCGAGTACCAGCACCTCGCCAGGGTCTTCGACAGGTTCCACAGCTACAACACGAACCTGCACAAGTGGCTGCTGGTCAACTTCGACTGCAGCGCCGTGTGGGTGCGCGACCGCCGGCACCTGACCGAGGCGCTCAGCGTCAACCTGGCCATCCTCAAGAACCAGCACACGGATTCGGGGCTGGTGACCGACTACCGCGACTGGCAGATCCCGTTCGGCCGCCGCTTCCGGTCGCTCAAGGTCTGGTTCGTCGTCCGCACGTACGGCGTCGAGGGCCTGCGCGCGCACGTCCGGAAGCACATCAAGCATGCCGAGACGTTCGCGGAACTAGCGAAAGGAAGACCTGATCTCTTCGAGATTGTGACGGGTCCAAGGTTCGCGCTTACCGTGTTTAGGTTGGTGAAGGAAGGGTCGACGCTCGAGGAGCAGAACGCGCTTACGAAGACGATGTATGATGCTGTGGTCGAGGAGGGCCGCATCTTCCTCTCTAGTACCGTGGTCGGCGGCGTCTTCGCTATCAGACATAATCCGGCGACACCGTTCGTGGAAGAGCACCATGTGCGCAAGCATTTTGAGATCCTAGCTGAGGCTGCTGAGAAGGTGCTTGGAAAAGCTTAGAGTACTAGAAATTAAGATAAGAGGGAGGGATAGCCTCTTCCTTCTTACTTTTTCAGTTGACGATAGACTTAGACAATCATCAGAGCTATGGCAAATTCTATGGAAAGTGAACATTTCACAAATGAGGAACGACGTCTAATTAATTGTTCGTAAAATCGTAAGCATCGTCAATTCTTTATGGTATAGTGTAGCTAATATGAGACACAACCGACGCCGCTTGTAAAATTGTGTTGCTATGCATTTCTCTTTCCCTTGTTCCCAATTACATGCTTTTCAGTATGATCATGACTCTTAAAACGACCGAATAATGCACCGAATATGATGCCAATGCTACGTTCAAACTGTTCATGCAATCCACCATAATCCACAGCGTTGCAATGCCAGTTCCTGCTAGACATGGTTGGTGATATAAGATGGGAAGATGCTTCCAGTATAGGTGGCGATGAGTAAGTGACGGAGCGTTATGTCCGGCAATCGACGATCACCAGGAGTCGCGGCGACCTCGCCCCCTATAGTGGGCATTCGGATCTCGATCTCGGCTTCTTTGGTCGTCGTACCGATCGTCGGCATACCTTTCGTCGGCATATCTGTCATCATCGTACCGGTCGTCGCCACGCCTCCTGTCGTATCGCTGCTGGCCGTAATAGCGGTCATCCTCGATATGCCGAGGATCCTCGTGCCGGCCCATATCAACCGACTGGACGCGATCGCGGCGGCTTCGGTGATCCCTTTGCATGTCGACAGTGTCTCTAGCTACGCTTCGATCGCTGCCCCGTTCGCTACCGCCAGCACCAGCGGGACGGCTGCCTCGTCTGCCCCTGCTGCTCTGGCTTCCGGTGTCCTGAGCGCGGGGGTCGAACGTGCCGTTGCGTATCTGCTGTTCCCTCCTGCGACGGCGGCGCTCTTCCCTCTCCTTCTGTTCTTTTTCTTCCCTGTCTTTACGCTCTTCGTGCTTCTGGACCTGCTTCTCGATGTTCCAGGCCAGGCCGACGCCTATCATGCCGAGGATGAGTGGTTCCGTCCAGCCGAAGGGATGTTCCTTCTCGAGCTCCTTGCGTGCGGAGCGGTGCTCGGGATGTGCGTGGGATGGCAGGTAACCCCGAGGGTTTACTGGTGATGGTTTGCCCATTGTTGTTGTTTGTCCGTGTTGGCTCGAAAGTGGTAACAATTTTCAGTAGAATGGATGGTACTGCTTGGAAGTCACTTGGGAATGGTAAGGTAATACAATTATATTTGAGGTAGCTATATATGTTGGCCAAGTGGTGAGAGAATGAGGCGAACTTGTGTAACTATTTGCTACTAATAAATCAACGAAAGGGCCCTGCGCGGGGTATGGGCCAAACGACTTGCTATATACTAAAAGATGGGATCGTGATACACGTAAGGGCGGGTCCAATCGGTACACGACAGCAGCCAACAGTGGCTCCAGTGGGCTCCGGTGGTGAATGATGTGCGTGGATGGTGCGGAATGCCATCATCGAAAGATAGAAATCCCGCCGGCTGTTGGAAATCAGATGTGGGATGTCGTGCGGCGGGAAAGAGAGGATCAGGGGTAGGGGTGTCTGAGCTTGTGAGCGAGATCCCTCACTTCTCACTCCCGTCTCGTTGGGTGATGATGAGCATGATGAGCATGATGTCATGCTCCGGGATTTAGAAACAGCAGGGGTCGGGACGCTGCTCTAGTCCCGATTCGATCTGGTGGCTTTGCTGTCAGCGAGGGAGCAGGGGAGGAAAGCTCCGAAGGTGAGCTAACCCCGGATCATCGAAGCCCCTAGACCGATATGACGAGGAGAGCCGGGCATCACCCATCCAGCCATCCTGCCATCCTGCCATTCCCCACTGTTCAAGCTTGTCGTCATGTTGTAGTAACACGCTGAAGCCAAAGTCGTGTTCATCTGACTCCAGCCACTGCACCCTGTTCCGAAAAGCGACGGCTTTCATTTCTCTCCGTCCAAGTAAATGTCGGTGTGAAACATCGGTACCATGCTAGGTACCAACCTGCCACCCAGAAACATTATCTGACACCTAACGGCGACCTGTACAATCGAATACAATCAAAATTAGCTCGAGCCATTTTTAGGACGCAAGCACCCGCGACAATGATTTCCATACCCGAAAGAGTCCACATTCGTCTATTACCACCGCCCCAGTCCTACCCAGACGAACGGAGATATGTCAATACGTTCCTCCCTTGCAAAAGAAGTGGTAGCCCAGCTACCTGCTGAAGCCATGATCCGTTCTTCTGGTCCGCGGCGCGACGTTGGCTCAGTTCAAGGCTACCCAAAAACCGTTGTCGGAGTTGGGAGCGACCATGTGCCCAAGCTGTCTGGTGCAATCTTCTGTGCTAATGTACTTGGTGTTCCGTGGAGCATCGCCAGACAGTACCTGCTCTGGTAGTTGACACCAGGGAACGTGGGTGATCTGTTCTGTGTGCATTTTCGTTCGACTGGTGATTTTTCTGTGGTATGTCGGGTTTCGTCTTGTGTCTGCTATGTCGAGACAAGCATCGAGGACCTCCAGGAGTAGGGGCAGCCATTCTGCTTCAAATAGGCCACCAACGGCCTTTGAGGAAAAGCGGCTATGCAGCTAACAAAAACCTTGTTGGCAAGGCATTGTCTAAGTTATCAAAGGAAGGTTTCCTCTAAATGTCCTTTCGAGGCTCGAGAGTCAATAAGATGAGTGTGGTAATCTTTCATACCAACGTCATTTTGACGCGTCCGCCAATCACGCGGCCTGTTTTCTGGGAAAACAGCCTAATAGTGCAACGCCCGGAGGACGCCCAGAACATCACGGATTGCCAACATATCATCGCAAGTGCAAAGTTAAAAATTTGTTGGTCTTGGTCCAGCTGAACTTACACGAAAGCTGGGAAGCTATTGGTCTTTGGTTTCCACGAGGATTTAACTATGACGCCTAAACAGGACATGTTCCAGTCTGCCCTCTGGAGAGGTCAGGCATCTAGGCGCTTCTCGAGTCATACTCATAACATTGTGGCTCATCAGGACAACGTTGGTTCCATCTAATACTTCGGTAAATGTAAGGCTAACTCGAAGTCTAACTACTGCCGCAATTGCCTCACTCGATTCCGATGAGATATATTAGCCCTAACAAGGCCTTGGGGGTGGCTCATCATGAGCTTGGCCAAATGTGAAAGGTACAATTCCACGCAACAATTAGTTGAAACACACGACGAACAGAGGTGATATTTCGGTGTCATCTACGGAGTAAACATTAGGTACTGTCAAAAGATGGTAGTTGATGATATTAATTTCTTTTTCAAAGTTTATCTAACAGAGCGTCAAAGACTAACAAGGAAATTGTGAGGGAACAAAGATGATAGAAGTTGCTTCCGCAAACCCCCTCCCCTTTTAATTCTCCCACATTGCCTTACTTCTTTTTTGCCGTATGGATACTGATCCAAGCAAACTCCCCCGTCAGCTGCTCCTTTCGTTGGCGACAGATGTCGCAGCACTTGACGAAGAGCGTCGACGGCCTGCCCTCCGTGACATTGCCGCAGCTGCCGTAGCCCGTGGGCCTCGCCGCGTGGCAGACGTACCAGCGCCTGGGGATCGGGTCACCGACCTGGTGCTCGCCGGCGTCGCACCACCAAACGTCGCAGGATTCCTTGCACATCTTCGCCTTTGCTTGTGAGGTATGTTTACTACTACCTGTGGTCTATCTCTCTTGTGATACTTCTGAATTTGGTGATTAGATATTCGTGCTTGGTGTAAGATGATGATGTCTTTTCAGGAAAGTTCTTTTTAGTTGCACGTACCTGGCCCGGATAATATACCCGACGAGAATCAGTGTAGATGCCGACAACATTGGATAACGCAGGACCTGCTTCAAAGTCGCCGTGGTGTTACTGCTCGACAACATCTTGAAGAAACAGGATCATTGTTTCTAAATGTTCAAGTACGTAGTAGGAGTAATATTAATTGGATTCGCTGCCCCTTTTCCCTTCGTCCCTCCCACCCCTCACTCAAGTTATAGTAACAATCTCAATAGTATTCGAACCAATATTCCACGTCAAGAACGTACCCGAACCACTAGAAATCATACCATCTCCCGCATCGTTCGGAGATATCCCTTCCCGGAGAAAGTTATTCGGAAACGGGTAGATATCATTGACGTACACCGGTGACTGCATCGTGTCCTGCCCCGCGACCCACCCCGGGATCATGCCGTTGAGATTCGCGACGGGCATCATGTTCCCCGGCAGGGGGCCCACGGTGCTCATGATGATCTTATTAGCAGCCTTGTACCTCCTCGCCGTCTGCACGATCGCCGTATACATTTCGACGATGTTTTCTAGCCTGCGACGATGTCGTCCGTGTTCAGCATCCATATGACGATATCGGGTATCGTATCGTTGATCCATGCCTCCGCGTAGTCGTAGGCGATGTCGATGGCTAGGTATCCTGTGTGGCCCTCGCGGTGCTGGCTTGCGAAACCAGGGTCGACCGAGTCACATTCTTGTGTATTATTCATGGACCCGAGCGAACCCGATTCTGTCCGACACGTCACTGGCCTTGAGACGATCCCACAGCGTGGCCCGCCAGCGGGTGATCTCTGTGACGCTGACTCCGAGCGGCACTGTAAGTGAGCTGTTAGGATTATATCCGGGCATGAGTGAAGAACAGCAGTTTGAACCTAACTGATCTTTAACCTCGATTGAGCTGATATTACGCCCATCAGGCAGGCAGCTGTTGTGATTCCTCTGAACTTTATGACTACGAAACTATGTATCTTGCAATACAAATACACCTACGCGAGTCCGTATCTGAGCGATGCCGACGTAAAGTCGACTAGATTCGTCAAATTCCTCGTCACGTCTTACCCCGTGTACCCATTCCCCGTCCGCGAGAGGCGAGAGGCGGCTGGTCGTCACGACATTACACTTTCATAGAGCCTCTGAACATCCAAAGCGACAATGATATTCTGGAAGAAAGGAACAATTACACTGCTCATGGCTTCTATATTGCGGGTAGGGGCACGTAGGCGCTTGGATGAAGGTATTTGAGATGACTGTTTTGGTGACAACTGAACAACCTGAAAGAGAGGACATGGCTACTGAGTGATGCTAAAACCTACCTGTTTGCGTAATATGTAGAAGCTTAGATTTCAAAAAATCACCTCCCTATAGCGCCGACGCCTTCACTCGGCTTGTTCGACGCCGCTGTGTAAATGTCATGTCACAAGCTCATACAATCTATATTTGAATTACACTGTGGCTATGGCTGGCGTAATATTTAATATTGCGAATGCGGGAAGGCAATGCTATCGAAATCGCTTCTATCAGGAGTACTTATATACTCGCACGTCTAGGTGCCATTGTTCTCCTCAATGCCTTCTTCGCCTCGGTCTCTTCTACCAAAGGAAGCACACCTTTCTTCTTCAGGTCGTCAAGGAATTCTTTCCCAAACTTATACCCCATTCTATATATTTCGTCAAACTTTCCGAAGTCGAGCGTTCCATACGCGTCAATGGGAGGGCGCATGTAGATACACCCTGGCATCGTCTTGGCTCGTTCTAGCGCGTCTACGCTGGAAACATATGCAAGGCGAGCTTGAATCTCCGCGAGCGTGGGTGGGTTTGGTATGCTTGAGAATGGATTCCAACGGTTGAAGAATGCCCAAGCGCCTGAAAGCGAGTCACCGTAGCTCTGAGGTGTATCGTCGTCTATAGCCCCTACGTCAATGGCGAAGATGACGGATGCACCCAGAGATTTCATATGCGATACAGTGAGATTATCGATGTATCCACCGTCTAATAGCATGCTTCCCTCGTCGCACAACGGCGGAAGCAAGCCGGCTAACGACATCGATGCTCTCACATATCTCCAAGCATACCCACTAGTGTGGACTTCTTGCCTGCTTTTGCTGATGTTTGTGGTATTACAGTAATATTCTAGCCAGAAGTCTTCGATCTGGTGCTTACCAAAAGTCTTGAAGATGCCACGGTTGAATTCGTGACCAGTGGTATATGAGGCGGACGGATATGTTAGATCTAGCGCAAACCGCCACATGCTTGCCATTCTTCCGGCAAACTTCTTGGCTAGGCCGAACATAGGTACGACATCAGCATGGCGCGCATACAGCGCGCCAATGAAAGAACCGATGGAAGTGCCACCAACGATATCAATGGGAATACCGGCATCTTCCATCGCTCTTATAATACCAATCTGTGCGATACCTCGGGCGCCACCTCCGCCAAGCACGAGGCCGATGGATTTCCCACAGAGTCTCCTGGCAAGTCTCTGGAAGTCCCCTTTGTAAGGGGCATCCGGCGAGTAGTAGGGTCGCTGGCGAATCTTCTGGACTGTATACTTCTGTATCTCGGCCTGTAGAATCTGCACACGCTCCTTCAAAGTTGGACCACCCTTTCTTGGGGGCGGATGCGAAGCGACTGCATTCGTCTCAAAGGCCATCTGTAGATGATAATGGCCGCCGTTAATCCAAACGCGATTCCTTAGCCAGGCTCTCGTCAAACCGGGCAGCGAATACCGGTCGGCATGGAGTAAGACCAGTGCTTTCCGGGCAGTCGATTTCATTCCAAGCAAAAATCGCTCGTATTCACCAATTTCGGGAGATCCTTCGGCCAGACCGACGAGAAGGATACAGTCTGCTTGTGTGATGCACGTCTTTGTCCACGCCGAAGTCACGCTCGTATCTAATTGCCCACGTCAATATTCGTCCATAATTCAGGTTGAACAGAGAGGAGCGGATTGCGGTTTGTGGTCAGGAAAAAATTAGAGTTTTAAGCCTTCATTGACGGCGCTCTGGAGATATATTTACTCATCATACCGAGGGAGGAAGATAATTAAAGCAAGGAAACAACTTACCAGCAACGTAAACAACTAGCCCATACTTTTCTTCTAGATCCGCAAGATACTGAGCCAGCCTTAGCTTTCCCATCTTGTTGAAAGCATGTTTACCAAGATGACCGAGAATTGCTGCCTGGTTTAGAGACGTAGCGCCATTAGGCGTCCCGACTTGGGCCAGAGCATTCATCAACCGATTGCCAAATTCGACAACTGGAATACCAGCTCTAACAGGGAGGATGGCAACAGTTCTGATGTTGAGGGTTGATGAAACCTTGTTAATGGACGTGCCAGCAGCGGCGTCCTTCCCTGTAAGGTTTGTAGGATCGTCTACTAGTAGTCGCATCCGAGAGGCGATGATCTTCGAAATCTTGATTGTGATGTTTGGATGCTCTTTGGCCAGGCTGTTGAACAAGGTGCGAGGAAACTTGACGAGTTCCGTGGCACGAATAGCATGCAGAGACCCGGAACGCGTAGATTCCGTCATGACCTCTAGCTCCCCAACACTGTCGCCCTGACCGAACTCCGCTCGCACATTCACGCCACCATCCTTTCGGTCTTCTAATAACCGAAGCCGACCATTGAGAACAAGATAGATTGCCTCACTCTCCTCGTCCTTTTGGAAGAGGACCTGTCCAGCATTGACTTGAACCCATTCTAAGGCGAAGTCGATGTGAAGTATGAGTTTCGGAAGCAGACTAGTTAGTCTCTTTGCCATAGTCAGGAGTACGATTGGATATTTGTCCACAATCTTTTCTAGAGTTGACCTTGGGATGAAACCGACGTACACATCAGTCTTAGCGACTACGTCGATGAACGATCTGTACGATGAGACAGTGCCGATGTAGCCCGCCAGGCCACCTGGTTTCACCAAGCCTACGCGGCGACGGTCCGTTTTTACATTTCGCCTGAATTCGAAATCTTTGGCTGGTCCGAAAGGCGATGATCGTCGAGCAGCGTCTTGAGAATCAGCTTTATGCATTGCGCTTACAGATGATCTGCTTGACGAGCTGAGGATATTGGCCGTACTGTCGTCTGCAGGGACACATATGTCGAGAAAGCCATCAATAACATAGTAGAGTCCCGGGCTTCGTTCCCCTTGCTCGACGAGGATAGACCCCTGGTGAAAGAAAACGATTTCCACGTCGTGCTTCATTTCTGCCGCAAGAATCTGCGCATTCGGTGTGCCGGTTACTGACACACCTCCAGACGTCATTGATTCAGCGTCCCAGTCAGTTGTGCCCTCAAAAGGGGCCATGAAGCCAAATGCATTATTGGTAAAGACAGCCTTATGCCTTCTTTGATCATAGGAAACAAGCCTTGGAGATCCTTCGGTAGACTCGGGACCCCTAGAAGATGATCCACCACTGCTCATACCTAGTGCTTTGAAAACGCACTCCAAAATGGATACCCTAAACAAGTTGTCTTCGTCTACAGATTCGCGAGGGTCAATCGCCAACCGGGCTCGTTTCTGGGTCGAGAATGGGTTAAAAGTACGTTGAGCTAAAGGGCTTGTATCGCCTTTGCGGATTGAGGTATCTGACGGGTGAAATGGTTCCGCGATTGGAATCTCCAAGGTACCAGATCTTCCCCCGCCGCGGGCTATCTGGACATTAGCCAGGAGGTCGCCGGGGCTGGGAGTGTGTATCGAGAGACGCTCTTGCGGGGGTACGATTGTAGACGCCACCACGGATTGAGGGCGAGCACGGCTCATAGCCTGCAGCGCCGCTTCCTTGCGCAAGCCCGTCGACGATCTACGACGTCGGCTCGTTGCCGACGAATTATGCAAAGCGATTCCTTTGCCGCTTTCCTCTTCACCTGCTCTCTCCCTCTCCTGCTTGAACTTTTCTTTCAGGCGATCCAGAGCGTCACCTCGGAGTATATTTGGCAACTGACAAGTCGTGTATTTGAGGACATTCTTTTCCGTGTGAAGAACCTCATTAGTCAAGCCGAGATAATTATACGCCGTAGCAAGAGTAACCCGCTGAAATCTGGATAAGATGACGTGGACAATATGAGCAGTTGCCTTTGGGTATATTTTGATCAACCGACGAAATGCACTGGCAGGTATGATTGCAATCGTCGTGTCAACTGTCGCCCTCCCAATGATGTCGGGATGAACCGATGTGGCCGTCCTTTTTGGAACAGGGCGACGAATATTACGAGGCATCGGCGAGTCGTCCAATGAGATGGGCGGAATTTGTGGTAACGTGGTCTGACTGGGAGAAATGGGGGTTGCAGCCCCGGAATCGCCAGCTATGGCCGGGGATTCAGTCAAGAAATCTGCTATGTCGTGTTGATGCGAGAAGTTAGCACTGGATAAACGTTGATGACCGCTACGTCCATCAGTTTCACCAGGGTCCGACGTATCCTCAGATGGTATCTTGAGCTGCACGTCCTCTGTAAACAGAGACATGATCGAAAATAGTGACGACATGGGATTGCCATTTCGGACCTCGGTCAGCAGCTGATATCGTTGTTGACCAGGGATGGAGTGATCGTCATCTTCGGAGAAGGAGGATTGCATCGAGCTGTCAACAGGGGCCGTAGATTGGGACTGTGTGGGTCTAGACGACTTGACGAAAATCTCGACGAGTCCATCGACAACAAGACAGAATCCCTTTTCTTCTTCAAGATTTAACGTCTCGCCCGCGATTAGCTTTCTAGTCTGCATGCTCCTGGTCAACTCATGGAACACAGGACGTTCAAGATATCCAAAAATCTTGATAGCGCTGAGGAATTCATCCAGATAATTAGTCAGGCCAGGTTTGGCGTCTTCCTCATGGCTCTCGGGGAAAAGGACCAATTCGGGCTCCTTGCGCTGAGGCTCCGGAGGTAGGCGAGAGTACATATTCAAATAGCGATACCTCACTACCCATGTGACAGCAGAGAACATGAGGAACAATATCAAAGATCTATCCTCATCATTAGCATTGTACGGCTATGAGAGCAGCTGAAGCGCTTACAAAGTTGTGGCGTTCATGGTTACAGTCCAGCTAGTAGAGAATAGCGTGAAGAGTAACGTGGGCACAGAAATCGTCGTTAGTTTCAGGCTCCAGTATAAGACGGTCGACAGTATATGAAGTATATACAAGACAAATCTGCCAAAAAGCCCGAGCCACGACGAAGAAGCTTGAGTCTGTAGGACATCATCCGCACGCTCAACAGCAGAAGCAACGGCGGCTGAAGAGCTACTTGCGATGGTCGACATGGTCTGTGAGAGAGCGGCCCGAACAGTGCTTGCGTTCGACGGCTCCATGGTGTTGCGAAAAAAGAGGACAAAGTTTCTAGGCTTTTTCGTAGATTCTTAACGGTCTTGAGGACGCATTGATCATCATCAATATAAATATCATCCTCCTGCGCGATGCGGAAGCCACGGTTCAGCTCGGTCTGTCGACTTGCTGGAGCTGGAAAGGTGTTTCCAGTGAGATTGCGGCGCCAGAGACATCAGGGACGATTTGAGATAATGGAAAATAAAACAAATATAGGAGAGAAAGGTCCGAAATATATGCATTTGGCGGAATTTCGTTGGTTTTGAAGCTGGCCAGGTGGGTCTTCTGACTAAGGCTGAGGCTAAGACCTACTAACCTGCTAACCTAGGTAATTACGGCACAGGATTTCTTCCGTTGCACTACCTAGGTACTTGCACTACCTTAGGTACGGCCTACCTATATCATATGCAATGAAAGAAGTAAGATGTATATAACGGAGGTGCGAGCCATGGCTTAGGTAATGTTCCATGCATGGCGTTTCGTTTCGTACCTAAAACCCCGCCAAAATTTAGGTGCCACACCCCACGCTCAGGTCATAAAGATTTCTATCATTGACAAATTTGTGACTCTCATCAGCGGCAGAATACCTTAACAATCCACGAGCGTATCTCCACCACAGCAAAGGGCGCAGTATCAGTATTTCCATACGAGACGGTGCATTCCAGAAATTACACTTGCGAAAGCGACGAGTTCCTGGATTTACGAGTCCGACGGAAATTTCAACCCCGCCTAAGCGCTCGATCTCGGGCCAGCAACCCGCTTCCTCTACAAAACACTGTATCTTCTGACGACAACTACTGTCCAAGATGTCGTTGACAAACTGTCGCTTTTATGAGGAGAAGTATCCGGAGATCGATAGCTTCGTCATGGTCAATGTCAAGCAGGTTCGTTGACCGTGGCCATACCAGCATCAAACGTGTCTAACTTGAATTTCAGATCGCCGATATGGGTGCTTACGTCAAACTCCTCGAATACGACAACATTGACGGCATGATCCTACTATCTGAACTCTCAAGACGTCGTATCAGAAGTATCCAGAAGCTAATCCGAGTCGGTCGCAACGAGGTTGTAGTCGTGCTGAGAGTCGACAAGGAGAAAGGTACGTTTAGCGAGTGAGAAAAGGCATAATATTCGTGTTTGCTGATTGGGTGTTAGGATACATTGACTTGTCGAAACGCCGAGTCTCCCCCGAGGATATTGTTAAGTGCGAGGAGCGATACAACAAGAGCAAGATGGTCCATTCCATTATGCGCCATGTTGCCGAGAAGACCCAGACCCCCATCGAGACGCTGTACGAGAGCATAGCCTGGCCGCTGAACAAGCGATACGGCCACTCTATCGATGCATTCAAGCTCTCTATAACGTGAGTATCCATTTTTTGTGCAAGTTTCCTCAGTTGCTTATCCTTTATAGGAACCCCGACGTGTGGAGCGACATCACCTTCACGAGCGAAGCGGTAGCAGATGAGCTGAAATCGTACATCGGAAAGCGCCTGACGCCCCAACCCACCAAGGTTCGTGCCGATATTGAAGTCACGTGCTTCGAGTACGAAGGCATCGATGCTGTCAAGGCAGCTCTCCGAACGGCTGAGGCACGAAATACCGAGGACAACCAAGTCAAAGTAAGACTGGTTTCTCCGCCTCTCTACGTCCTGACTAGCACCTGCTTGGACAAGAACGTCGGTATCCAGCGACTAGAGGAGGCTATTGTTGATATCCGCAACAGCATCACCAGCGGAGGTGGTCAGCTTGTCGTCAAGATGGAGCCGAAGGCGGTTACAGACTCAGATGACGCCGAGCTGCAGGCGCTCATGGAGAAGCGAGAGCGGGAGAATGCGGAAGTCAGCGGCGATGAGAGTGTTAGCGAAAGCGATGACAACATTCCTGAGACTGTCTAAGTCTTCCTTTAACTTCGAGTTTCCGTTTAGTTGATTCTAATCGCATGGGTGTATGAGGCTAGGTAGGTTAAGGATACCTGAGGGTCTTGACATTCACGGGGGCATAAAAGTACCTGAGCGGCGAATAGAGCATCGTTTATGAATAAAATGAATAGTTGATATTTGAGCTCTTACAACCTGCATTAAATTTTGTGAAAAATATGCCCATCACACTTTGCCATCCGCATTCGTAGTTGAGGTCTCTCTGACTTATGTTGTTGGGAACTAGGACAAAACCGGGTAGATGCGCCGTTATCAAATTATCAGATATTAGGACCGCAGCCCAGCATTTATGTAGTCACTAGGTAAGTATTCAATTATGAAGCTTTTGAGCTTGTTCAAACAACCTCTCACAACATACTTCTTCCAGATCTCCTGTCCCGCGCCATCGGCACATCGTTTTCTGGCTGCATTCTCACCTTATGCCTTATGGCGTTTAGGCCCTTATGGAACCAGGCCAAGCGTGAGCGACGACGGTTGGGCAAGATCGGGTTTCAGCTCTTTGCTTTCGCAACATGGATCCCCGTTATATCTATGTTTAATCACCACATCGGCGAGCTGGCATGGATTCATGGCCCATCTATGTACCCGTTTCTGAATGCAGAGAAGGACCAGACTACTCGGAAGGACGTAGTGATCAACTACAAGTTCAACGCGCAGTACGGGTTGCAACGAGGCATGGTTGTCACGTTCTGGTACGCATCGAATCGCTAACCAGCCCCGAACTAAGATAGCCTCACCGTGCTGACTATTTTGTGTGTGAAGGAGCCCTTTTGATCCAGAGGTCATGGTCGTCAAGAGAATTGTCGGCCTTGAAGGAGACATCGTAAGGACACGAAGTCCGTATCCCGCTTCCACAGTTCGAGTACCCGTGGGGCATGTCTGGGTGGAAGGCGATGGAGGTGAGCGCTTCAGTCTTGACAGCAACGATTACGGGCCAGTCTCGACCAATCTGATCGTCGGCAAGATCACTCATGTGCTATGGCCGCTACATAGATTGGGGAGAGTACGCTGGTGGGAGTTTGGGGGAAAGAATGGAAATTAATTCTCAACTCACTGTTCGATTTTATCTTCGGGAACGGTGCCCTGTTGTTTCATCTCTGGCGACGCAACATCTGGCTGCGAACCATCTGATAGAAGCCAATATGCATGTAATGCAACTACTACCGGGCCTCGCTAAGCTCTTATCTTGATAAAGATAAGCAAAATGTAGGGCATCCATCCGGCGCGAGTTCTATAATACGCCCGCGCATAAACCGAGATCACCGACATGACTAGCTCTAATAATCGAAAATTTCCAACATCCGCCGCTTCTTAGTGACGACATTCAGTAGGCGCTCGCTTTCGAGCGCGCACGTTCTTTACAGCAAACGAACCTGCTTGAACTAGACGATCTTTGGCGGCCAACATCTACGATAGCCGCTAGTTTGCGCGAGCGATTCGATTCCTTGGCTACTGGCAGTAAACGATGGAACGTCGGTGCACAATCGGTGTCAATTATCATTTTTGCAATATAGTCGCATGGTCATAAAATGACCTTCGACGATGGGGAGCTGGAAGGGCGCCCTCCCTATATCCACGTGAGTTACTATGGCATGGAAGCCTGTTCGTTGGACTGATCTGTAATCTATGCTTAGTCCATGATCGCTGGAGGGCTTGGTGGAACCACTGGGGATATGCTTATGCACTCGCTCGATACCGTCAAGACTCGACAACAAGGCGATCCGCACTTACCACCGAAATACACATCTCTAGGCTCGTCCTACTATACAATATGGCGACAGGAGGGAGTGAGCCGTGGGCTGTATGGAGGTTGGCTTCCGGCGATGATGGGCTCCTTTCCCGGCACGGTCCTCTTCTTCGGGACCTACGAATGGAGCAAACGGCATATGTTAGAGTACGGCATCCAGCCTCACATTGCCTATCTAACAGCAGGTACGTTCACAAGTTATGAGACCCCTTTTCTCCATGCTAATATCTGCTTAGGTTTTCTTGGTGATCTAGCCGCGTCCGTGGTCTACGTGCCTTCCGAAGTGTTAAAAACCCGTCTCCAGCTCCAGGGACGGTTTAACAATCCTTACTTCAAATCTGGATATAACTATCGTGGAACATTTGATGCTGTGAAAACCATCGTCAGAACTGAAGGGTTTCCCGAGCTATTCTCAGGGTACAAGGCAACTTTATATCGAGACCTTCCGTTTTCCGCCCTGCAGTTCATGTTTTACGAGCAGTTCCAGAGCTGGGCCCGCGAATATAAGAAGAGCAGAGAAATAGGAGTCCAATTGGAGCTTCTGACAGGGGCTGCTGGTGGAGGACTAGCCGGTGTCATTACTTGTCCCCTCGACGTGGTCAAGACCCGGTTGCAAACCCAGATTGACCCAGTCCCGGTTATTAGCAAGTCCAAAGACCGCCTGGCTACGGAACCTCTGTCGGTACATAAGGATGCGGCAGTAAAAGTATCCCAAACCCCGCCTCGACAACAAAAGCGTCCCATTTCGACATCATCACCCTCGACACATACCCCGCGACCCGGTGCTATCCCATTGGACGAGGACTCGATATTCAGGGGTCTCAGACTCATCTACAAAACGGAAGGTATCAGTGGGTGGTTTCGGGGGGTTGGGCCACGATTTGTCTGGACTAGTGTACAAAGTGGCTGTATGTTATTCTTGTATCAGACGATATTACGACGACTAGAAGTATGGCTTCCAGTAGAGAGATCTGGTTTCTCTGGTTAGACTTTCTGGAGGTGGCCTCGTAACCCGTCAGTTCATAGGGGTTCACAGGTCTTGTACATTCTCACTCCGCACATCGCACGGCGTTTAGAGGTGGCATAGACAGGGAAAGAAAATATAGACATATGGTAGACAGAAATCTCAATCAACCTGGTTTGTTTTCATTTTCATTGGGATCTGTGCCATCTGCTTAGTACTTTCACGTTCTTATCGCACTTGCAGATAACTGATATAACTGATAGAGGAAACATTGTGGTGGAGAGGTGGAGGGCTGATATGCTATTAGCGAGGTTCTCAGATGAAATTCTTCTACTCTTCTACTTGCAAAACCCTCGGGCAATCAACCCACGTTCCGCCTTCAATAAATGACACGGGCGCGCAATTGAGATCGATACATTTTTACCACACCTCAAGAGAGGAAGAGAATTCCGCTCTCTGCTCTCCACCTTCTCGAAAGTCTTTGGTCCGACCAAGCCGCAGAATGACGTAGTATTTATCATCGACATGGCAACGCATATCCTTCAATTATGCCGCTTCCGTTACCCGTCCCGTCGAAGGCCGCGATCCATGCCCTCCGAGGGATTGCCCTTGGTACCTCCTGTGCCATCGGTGTGATAGTCGAAGACCGTCGACGCAAGATCAGCATCCTAAGGACAGCCATCTCCAATAAGGAGAAGCTGAGATCAGCGAAACAGTACCATGGAAAGGCCAATCCCGCTGCCTTGCAACTTGACGAGAATGTTTCCGAAGACGAGCTTCATTGGCATCAGTTTGAAGACAGCCCCGGGAGAGCGGCCGATGACTATCCTTTAGTTGAAGGTAGACGGCGGCCGAGTTCTATACCATATGACTCACTAAAGGAAGAGGCCCCGGTGTCTTTGGGGCCAAGAGACGTGCCTGAACCCTCTTCGTCCCCAACTTCTCCCAGAACACAGCTACCATCCTCCCAACACACACGAAACATTGCTCCCTCTCTAAGCGACCTCCGTCGACTGCCAACCTACCTACAAACGAGAATTAAATCCGCGGTTCCAATTCGCGAGCAGCGTTCAGGGAAGGTCGACCAAGTAATCGAGCAGATCAACCGTATACTAGCAGGCAAAGATGAAGAAAGATTGGACCGAGCTCTTCGCGCCTTCTTTGGATCCTTTGAGAGATTTGAACCCTTTGAGCAGTCCGACGACAAGTGGGTTGCACTAGCAGCTCTACTCTCGAAGAAATGCCAAGAAGAGAGTAGATGGGAAGATGCCACCAAGGTCCTTTCTGTCATTATCTACGCTGGTCCCTTGGATGAGAAGATGTTTTATAATCATAACCCCATTCCTATTATGGAATTTTGGTTGAGTCGAACAGACGAAAAAGGGCGCTGTCCTCCTGAAGCTATCGCTACGGCATCGCATCTGTTTCTTGCGTCGTTCAAGAAAAAACCCCAATATTATGCGGGCGATATCGAACGCATCGGAACCCGACTACTGTCTCTGAACCTTCAGTCGCATAACTCACCTGTTGCTCATCGTATCTACTGGAGAGTACTCAGTCAAACTCTCTATTCAGTAAAATTTACCGGATGGGCTATTGGTGAGTTCCACGGTCACGGGGATTTCAAAAGCGCGATCAAATATTTCCTACTCAATTTCTCCAAGATAACACCCGCGAATCCCGGCGCGACAATATACCACCTCACGATCGACTGTGTCGTCGGAGCTGTTGAAGAGCTAAAAGGCTTCAAAGCTGGTGAGGTGCTCCGCACTCTGTGCGACATGAGCTGTCGTGATGGATTCAAAATCGGCATACGGAGTCGGTGGCCAATGAAACTCTTGCACGCTTATTGGCGTCGCGGTCATGACTTTCCAGGAACCTTGGCTCTGTTTGATGAAATGTTGTCGTTGGGGATGCTGGAGAACGTCTCGCACCCGATGGGCGTGTATCGCAGCATGGTTGAAATATCCATCAAAGCTGGAGAGAACGACATGGCAAAATACTTTTACGATGAAGTCATTAAAAAGTTCCCTGATATGACTAATGACGTTGCCTTGAAGGGGTTTGTGGCCTGGGCATTTGCTCAAATCGGAGACTGGGATAGCGTCTATGAAGCCTTCGCTGAGATGCAAACCCTCAAGGATGGACAGGAAAGCCAGTACGCCATCTCGTTTATCGAGGTTCTGAAACTTTTTGTGCGCACCCATTCAGCGCCCGAGACTCGAGATTTTGTTTCGAAATACCTGACCGATCTACATGGTTACATGCATCGTAATATTGTCACTATAGTGGCAAAGAAGTACGCTGCAGATCGCGATACGTCCGGATTTATGTCATGGCTGGCGTATTGTAGCAGCGTTGGGTTCGCCCTAGATTCGGGTGTCTGCAACGTCGTCTTGCACTGCTGCTCGACTCGCTGGAAGCTCCCCTACCCTCAGCTGCTGGCATTATATAGGAATCTACGGCAACTCGATCCAACCTTTGTCAACGATGTGACAAGAAGAATCATGAGCAAGGCGGCGTTAGTAGCCAGCTCAAGCTTTAGAGAGTCGAAAATCATCCACAGTTCGGGATCGACAGCTGTCTTGCGAAACACAGTATGGCGCCACGCAAGAACGGTGCGTAAGCTCGACGTTCGAATAGCTATGATTCAAGAATTGAAGAAGGACAAGCCAGAAAAGGCGCTTTCGATCTACGAGCGAGCTTCACAGCAGGGGATGCCCTTTTGCCCATATTGTTTTCGCCTGTTTATCGTGGCGAACTTGAAAATCCCCGAAAAGGGTTCTAGCTCAGCCATGACACTTATCGAGACTGCCCATGGGCAAGGCAAAGAGGTTGGCTCGGCAGTATCAGAATTCATAAGATTCCAGCTCGTCAATATGCAAGTCGGGGCAGACGATATGCTGTTTGTCATGCGCAATATAATCAGTCAATTTGAGGCAATGCACATTGTTCTTGAAGCATCAGTGCTAATCGAAATGGCCTCAATCTGCGTCAGCTTGGGTCATCTCGAGAAGGCCATAGAATTGTGCAAGCTTGCGACGGATAGACGCAACAAGGCAAGCATTTGCTTCTCAAGACATGGCGTTTGGGTTCTTTTGACAGCGTACTCAAGGCTGTTGGACACGAAAGGGCTAAAGAATCTCATTGATGACATACTCGCAAGCCAATTCTATGCAGATAAGCGGATTCTGTCGCATCTGGTATCGAACCGGCGAGCATTTCGAAAATTCCCCCGCAATGGAACCGTTAAAGCTCTATTGGCTATCCTAGGGCGTGGCATCAAGGAGATGAAAAGTCGGCGGGCTGAAACCATGGTGAATGCAAAGGTGATTTCTCAGGAGACACTTCGAATCATGCAAGATGCACTTGCTGACACGCAAAGGAATAAGACATCGCATGACGCCGGGGAAAATGAACACGCACAGCAGCACCAAATAGCTATAGAGGCTTGATAATTCAGTTATATTTTTGTATATATTCAGGTTACCTATGCCGTAGAGAGGTATGTATACCTACCTATTCCGTACATACATACATAGACACCTACTCGTACCTCTCTGTAACATGGAAATTTTACTGATGTACCTACACAGGTAGTTGCATAACAGGGTTACCTTAGGTAAGCTACCCCTGGAAGAAAACGGCAAGTTCTTCTTCTCTTCCGTCTATTTGATTGGTTGGTCATCTATGGGGATTGAGTGGGCTAGTGGGCTAGTGGGCTATAGTCGGTATCCATCAATTTGGCGCCGCGCTTGGCAAAGCACATGCCTACAAGGAACAGGAAAAAAAAGAGATTCTCGAATCTCGAGCGAGTTGTTAAAAAGGGTATAAGCTCGATAAGGGGTTGAAAGATGAATATCACTACATCACTACATGGGACGATTCGTCGAACCATCATGACCTGAGAGGATCGATTTTAGCTTCCGTTCTTTAACCACTTCAACCCTTCTTTCGTATTAGCTCCGAACTCTCTTAATTACTTCGCAGTCTCTTTTTACGCAGGACTGCTAAATAAATGTTGGCGTTCGCCCACTAGCTGTTCGTCCTATTCCTATTCAATTGCAACCCCAACTACGTGTCTACTACGTCAATATACATACCTAACCTACCTAAATCTCGCCGCCGATAATTCTATCTCTCGTTGACCTCTCCCAACTGCCAAGCCCGCACCCCGCACCCTGAGCCCCGTTCCATCAGTCCCTATGAGCGAAACAATAGCCGTCGCCGTAGACGAGCTCCTCGAGCGGCGGACCAAACACCACGAGGCTGATGTCGTCGTAGTCGGTGCGGGCGTCTTCGGATGCGCCGTCGCCCACGCCCTAGCCGACCAGGGCAGGAGTGTCATCCTCCTGGAGCGGTGGCTGAAGGAGCCGAACCGAATCGTCGGTGAGCTGATGCAGCCGGGCGGTGTCAATTCTTTGAGAAAACTAGGCTTAGGACACTGCATCGAGGGTATCGACTCTATCCCGTGCCACGGATTCGACGTCTTCTATTACGGCGAAGATATCTGCATGCCGTACCCAAGAATACAAGGACTCCTAGGAGTTCCAGATGAGAAGATAGTCAGTGGTAGCAAAAAGGCGGAGGAGGCACCGAGACCGCAGGGACGAAGTTTCCACCACGGCCGCTTCATCACGCAGCTGCGCAAAGCGTGCCTGAAGCACCCCAACATCAGCGTGTTCGAGACGGAGGCCGTCAGCACCATCAAGGGCGACTACAATCCGGAGATCCTGGGCGTGGAGACGCGCACGACGAGCGCCGATACCGGCAAGAAGATGACCGACTTCTTCTTCGGACAACTAACGATCGTGGCGGACGGGTACGCGTCCAAGTTCCGCAAGCAGTACATCGCGCAGGCGCCCGTGGTGCGGAGCAAGTTCTACGCGCTGGAGCTACTCGACTGCGCGATGCCGAGCCCCGGCTACGGCCACGTCGTCATCGGCGCCGCCAGCCCCGTGCTGCTCTACCAGATCGGGTCCCGCGAGACCCGTGTCCTCGTCGACGTCCCCGAGAAGCTGCCCGAGGCCTCCGTCGCCAACGGCGGCGTCCGCGGCTACATGGCCAACGTCGTGCTGCCTGCCCTGCCGGCCTCGGTGCAGCCGTCCTTCAAGGCCGCCCTAGAGAGAGACTCCAGGATCCCCCCGAGCATGCCCAACAGCTGGCTGCCGCCCACCAAGCAGTCGGTGCCCGGGCTCGTTATCCTCGGCGACGCCATGAACATGCGGCACCCCTTGACGGGCGGCGGCATGACGGTCGCCCTCAACGACGTCGTCATCTTGCGGGACTTACTGTCACCGTCACTTATCCCAGATCTGGGCGACACGGCGGCCGTGGGCCGCGCCATGCACACCTTCCACTGGCGACGCAAGCGGCTGACGGCCATCATCAACGTGCTGGCCATGGCGCTGTACGCGCTGTTCGCGGCGCGCAGTGCCGAGCTGGCCAAGCTGCAGCGCGGGTGCTTCGCCTACTTCAAGAAAGGCATGACCCACGCCCCCATGGGCCTGCTAGGTGGTATCATCCCGGATCCCATGGTGCTCGCGTACCACTTCTTCAGCGTGGCGTTCCTGGCTATCTGGCTCGACTGGAAGGCTTCTGGTCTGTGGAAGGGGCCCTTCCTGCTCTGGAACGCGTTTTGGGTGCTCTGGACCGCGAGTCGGGTTTTCTTGCCTGTCATGTACAGGGAGTTGCTTGTGTAGAAGGGGAGGGGAGAAAAGAAATTCGATAAGAGGGGGAAAAGAAAACCAGTTTTGCGACTTGTAAGAGTGAGCACCTGGGCATGCACACACATTATATTATATCACGGAGGAGTTCCCACGATCACCACACACGCTGGATGGATGTTCTTACTCAAACCACCATCAAATTGCCTTGGATTTATTGACCTGCGCAATATGGCGCGTGATAAGATAGCAAAGACAGATACACGTCTTGATGGATATAGCTAAATATTTAATAATAATGACTCAAGAGCATTTATTGCTGAGATCACCGTGTAATGGAGTGATTATGCTACTAGATACTGTTAGACTATTCGCCTTGTCGTTGTAGCTTTCGGGCTTCTTTCTGCGTCTAACAGCTTCCAGGGCATCCGGAATGTCATACCACTGATGTGTTCCACGAATCGAGTCACATCAAATGTAAAGCTTGAGCCTTAGCCGGTCTTTCAAAACGGCAACAATAGGATTATTGAGATCAGAAATATAGGTCTTATACGGGATCGACGAACTCGGATGGTAGCATTGGCTTTTAAATTTCACGGATACTAACTACCTAATCAACGATGTAATCTACGCTATGCGTTAGGTTAGATATTTGCTCACGCAGGAGCGCCCTGATCTTGGTCTTCATAACCCAGACCAGTTTATGCTATACCCCCCTTGGCTTAGGTACAACACCCCACATGCCATATGTCACGTCAACCGTCTGCGATACACGCCCATCATCCAGCTCGCCCGCAACACCGCCAATCCGATAGCCATCTTGATGCTGTCCTGTATGACGTTGAGCTTGCTGCCGCCGACCTCGTGCCAGTCGATGGGCACCTCGGCGACCTTGATGCCGGGGCTGCTGCCAATAACAGCGCCGTCGTGGCCGAGCACGGGCACGGCCGGTGCCGACTCAGCGAGCATCAGCATCTCGATGTCGAAAATCCAGCCCTCGGCGTGCATGTAGGGGACGATGTGCGGCAGGGCGGCGCGCGAGAACAGCTTGAAGCCGCACTGGGTGTCGCGGAGGCGCGAGGTGGCCGGGGGCGTCAGAATCATGAGGACGAGGTGGAAGGACCGCATCAGGAAGTTACGCAGCGCCGACCGCTTCACCACCGCCGCGCTGCCGACCAGGTGGCCTCGGCTGCCGATCGCCACGCCACGCCGGCTGCCGTCCACCACCTCCTCGCAGCCCTCGACCAGCTTGCCCAGATCGGAGAACTTGGAGGCGCCATCTGCGTCCGCGAAGAGCGCATATTCGCCGCGCACGTGGCGCAGGCCGTGCGTCACGCCACCGCCCTTGCCGCGGTTCTTCTCGAGCGTCACGACCCGCAGCGTGTCGTGGAGGCCGTGCTCGCGCGCGAACTCCAGCGCCACCTGCGCCGTCCGGTCCTTGCTGCCGTCGTTGACAACCAGGATCTCGTAGCCGGATACGTCCTCCCGC
The DNA here is from genome assembly GCA_022495205.1 of Hypoxylon sp. FL1150. Classification (NCBI taxonomy): domain Eukaryota; kingdom Fungi; phylum Ascomycota; class Sordariomycetes; order Xylariales; family Hypoxylaceae; genus Hypoxylon; species Hypoxylon sp. FL1150. The sequence goes on along the minus strand of MU376190.1, from coordinate 83,090 downwards.
GGCGCGCTCTTGACGTGCTTTCGGGCGGAGTGCTGCGGCTGCTTGGGGAGCGCGTGCGGGTTCGGGCGGGGGTCGCGGCCAAAGGTCGCGTCGAGGTACTCGACGGCTTCCTTCAGGGTCGGCAGGATGCGGTCCTCTTCGTTGTAGGCCGGAAACACGACGCTCATGCGCAATTCGGCCGGTTCGATGGACCCGGTGTCCGCAATGTCTAGCTTCGTGGGGTCGTCATTCTGGCTTCGGGTCTCGCTCGCGTGGCGGTCCGCCAGCCATCGGTCGTGCCAGCAGGGGAGCTGTCGCGTAGCTGTGCCCGTGGGCGTCGTAGTAATGTAAGTCTTCTCGGAGGGGAGGACGGGGCGGGGTTTAGGTGCAATGAGATGGAGTACGGCGTAAAGCTACGTTGGGGTTTGGGGTTAGCCCGGCCAGAACCACTACCAGCTATCGAGAGGGTGCACTTACACCATAGAAACTGAAGATGATCAGTGCAACAAACGCTGCCAGTAGAGTGTGGGGAGGTGTCTCCTTCAAGGTGGACGCAAGCAGATCCATTGTTGCAACCGCAAGGAGCGACAGGAATCTAAGTGCACGGAAACAGCCGCATCGGAAGTCCTTTGTCGGTTGGGAATGCGACGTGAATGCACGCTTGTCTTCCTTGGGAGCTGAGCGATGAGCGATGAGTGATGAGCGTTGACAGACTGTCGCTTGCTTGCGTGTTTTCACCTATACTGCCAACGCTCGATCCGTCAGGTACCTAAGGAAGATAGTCTTGCGTTTGCTTCCTTTCACCGGCGGAGTGGGAAGTCGCGTCCTCTACATTCACATGCGCTTGGGTAGTTTGAGCTTACGTATCTTATCGGATCACGTTTGGAAGAAGCCACGTCTCTAGGGCTACCCAATCGGAAAGCCCAATGTTCTAGCAATTGGGTTTTAGCTCACGCCGCTATCCGCAAGGAGCTTAAGCAGCTAACCTACCCTAGGAGGACCCCTAAAGATCGACGCCGACGCAATATACTCCCCCCACAATACCTACCCGAGAGCCTCCATCCTAATGGTACCTGAATTCGTATACTGTCTTACAATATCCTGACCAAGCTTGTGAAACTCTTTGAGTTTCAAATAATCGCCAAAGATCAATTTTCAGGTTTTTATGCTCTATCTGAACTTGTCGTGTAAAATATCTGGCTTATTTAAGTCTCTAACTTTTCACTCTAAGACGCAATGAAATAGAAGTTTCATTATATTACACGAATAAATATGACATCTCAATAGTTACTATTATTATCAAATCTATTAATTATCATAGCTTAATTTTTATAGATATTCACAGTCTATATATTTGCTATATATCATTATAAAACTAATAATATTAATATAGAAAGATTAAATCCTATGTATTTTTGTCTTAATATTAGCATTATTCAGTTAGACGATATTTGCTATCCTGTAAGAAATAATCGTAAGAACTTACCAGCAAATTGAATATATTCCATTCGGATGAGCCTGGATGATAAGCCCAATTTCTCAGGAGAATTACTCCCAAGCTTCTTGTTCCCCTGGGAAGCCTCTTATATATATATCATTTACATTTAATTACCTTTTTCAACTCAAGTTTGGGCGGTGTTCAGGGCGCAAAATATTTGACGACCTCCCACACCCTTCGGAACCAAGACGAACCAAGATAATATATTGAACTCCCAATTCAAAACTGGCCTGATATATCTACAGATAAAGCCGTGAAGCTTGGTAAGCAACACTTCCAAGGCGTGACGGGGTTTTAAACCAAGCTTCTTGTCATGTACGGGTGTCTCGCTGTCTCTACGCCACTAACCATCAATACTCCATGAAATGTAAGAGCGTAGAGTATTTGATAAGCCCTCGGTACTCCGAGAGCTTGCTTCTCCGTAACATGAGACGCTGCAACAGAGGAGCGGTGGCCTATGAGGCGTAAATGCCGAGCAATGCTGTTCTAATTTATGTCGAACGCCCTGCGCCTGACCAAAGGGAGGGAAATATGCACTTGGCTGCATGCATGCGACCTCCCAAGTCTTTCTGATGTGCAGCTCAAACAACTGCACCGATAGAGAGGAGAGGCGGCACATGAGAACGGCTTGCTGCTGCCTGCTGCTGTCGTGTAACCTTACAAATGCTTATCTCGCTTCGCTTGATACTGTGTTGGTATTTTTAACCGGAGGCGTGCTTTACGGTGAGACATATAGATCTCGCGCCAAGAGGCCGAACTTACGATACCTCATATCCAAGGAAACCATCGCCGACCACGGGAATAACCACGGCTCCCCAAACTCGCACGCGCCAATGTGGTGAGAAATGATAATATATGAAGCAACCATAGGAAGAGTAAGTCCACGCTGGCCACCTGGAATGCTATCATAGGCCTGATGATTTGAGTCGACCATGCAGCCACGTACAATGGTGTCCAGTCGATACCTCGTAACTCGCGCCGGTGACGATAGCCAAGTCTAGAAATGGACCAACTTCCCCCAAATTCAATATCGTTGGATGTCATACCTGCAGGTGGAGCAGAAGTTTCAGCTCGCCTCCTCGTCGATGGATAAGCCACCTTGGCGTCCCAGCATTGCCAGATGCTAAAACAAGCCTGCGTACACGGCAAGAGGACCCGACGTTCTGGGTAGTCTAGCGACGATTGCTACGAGGTAGGTTGGAAGCGAGGTTTCGTGTCAAGTCTGGTTCGGGCACCGATGGCGTCCAATGAAGGCGTCCGGGTTCCCTAAAAGGGCATGTCAATAAGCAATAAGTCGACCGGCGCAGTTCTTCGTTCTTCGTGGCGTGAGGCGCAGTGTGAAAAAAAAAAAATACAGATCAGATCTTCGAGTCCAATAGAAAGCCACGTTGGGAGGTGCGGCTGATGCTGCAATGCAGCTTGCTGAGTTTGGCCGGCTCCCGATCTCGTGCGAACCCCCACGGCCCGGCGCCACCCTGTGCCAATCGCGCATGAAGAAGATTAAATCCTGGACACGGGGATCTTCTCAAGGATCAAGATGGACATGTAAGATCAGGTAGGTGGCCTGACGGAGAGGCAAATGGAGCATAGCAAGTGAGATCCTAGAACCTAGCGCCGAAGTAAGATTCAGCCTGTAGCAATCTCATCGGGTACCCTTTGTTCTCGTATTCAAGCGAATAGGGGTGCTTTCAGTAATTACCTAGTTAGGTCCGACACGTCCCGATCTTGCTCTTATTCGCATAGGTAGTTTACTATCCTCAGGTGAGGGGGGCGGGTGAAAAGGGCCATAGCCAGAGAAAAAAGAAGGGCAATGTCACTATCATGTAGACCACGTCATCTTGGTCGACATGAGATTTCGAACGAAACGCGATTTGGACACACGGAATCAGAATTTATAATAATCATTACCCGATTCCCTATCAAACCTTCCCTTTAGACTCGCTAGTTACCGCTGAAGTAAGAAATGATTTACAGCAAATATGATACCCGATGGACGTCGTAATATCATAACTATACACCATGTACGAAAGCCGATCAATCTGGTATATATTATGAGATATCGTCGCTCTTTGTTTCGGCCCTGAACTCGTGGCGTCTACTGGGCGGTAACGCTGGGGGATTTATGACCGAACCGAAATGGCCATGGTGCTTTTTGATCAATTTTCGCCTTCGGATTCTTGCTCAGCCTCCTCGTAGTTCTCCGCTCAGATTCCGAGACCGGGGTAACGGTAATCTTACTGGGACCTTTCTGTTGAGCAGTGCGACTAACCTGGCTGGATTCGATGGTCGTGACGGAATCAACAGCCGTGCTTGGTCTGTCCGGGCGTACCGTATCAATTGACATTTTTATCCCGCTGTCGTCGTTACTGGGTGGTCTGGATTTAGAAAGTCTTCGTCTCTTCCTTTGCGCAGGCGCGCTTAGGGGGCCTATGCTATGTCCGCTCAAAGGAGCTTCGATGGTTTCACGTGATGTTCTGCGCTGTTCCGTCGAAACTTGCGTTAGTGCTGGCGAGGGAGTAACAGAGATAGGTGTTGTCTTGTCGTGGGCGAGCTCCGGGGCATGGTCGGGTTCTTTGGCGGGCCGACCGGGTCCGCGAGCCATGGCGTAGGGCGGCATAGGGGGTGCGATTGCGAGGCCAATAGATTCGATAGATAAAGCAGAGGAAAAGTTACCAGATGAATACAACGACGCGGTCGAACTCGGTCGGCCTGAAGCAGTAGAAATAGGTCGAACAGACGTATCCGAACTCAGGGCACGCCGGTTCAGGGGACGAGGTGCTGAAAAGTAAGTGCTCTGCGCTGGAGGCGGATAGTGGCGATCGGTCTTTGCAGGAGCTTCAGCATTTAACCGTGAGCTGGTCAAGGGCGTATGGTTAGGAGTCTCCTTGGAGCCTTTGTGGGAAACCTTTAGTTGATGACTGTCATTTTCGGGTTGGCGATTTGCGGTCTTGTTCCTAATTTCCAGCTCCTCGTCAGAGCTGTTGGAGTTTCCTGAGCTCCCACTAGGAGAAACACCTGTGCAATTGTTAGCAAGGATCCAGGAAGCTTAATGTGAGATTCCTACTTTTGCTCGACACGGCGTTTGTTTGAGTTGGAGACGACCTCGAAACGGACGCCGGTAAAGGACGCAGATACTCAGGTTCCTTCCCTTTCGAAGTCTTAGCCTGGCTAAAGTAATCATGACCATCTAGAGGGCCACCCCACTGCTCGCGCCAAGAAGCAGGTATGCTGCTATAGCTGTAGTTCTTGGGGAGCGGCGCGATTGGCGTTGGATGAACGGATGCGTAGGAGACATAGGATAGCGAGCTTCCGACTCGTGGCAACCCAGCCAACTTGCCCTCACTAGCCGCCAAAGCATTTTTTCGTCTGTTCTGCTCCATGATTCTCACTCGGTCGGTATCTTTCCAACTAGAGGGAGCACCCGATAAGGCGTCGAGCGCAGCATGAGTGACAACATGTTGATAGGGTAATTTGACAGTCTCGTCTTTCGCTTTTTCGGCCTTCTTTACATTGTGTTCTTTGGCCTGTATCCGCCCTCGTTTGATAAGCGAAAATACCGACATAGTGGCTGCAGGCGAGGTGGCTGCGGAATAGAAGAGGCGAGGGGGGCCGTGACTGGATCAGTTTGCGCGAAGTGGTAAGATTAAGTGCAAGTGTTCCTTAGCTATGTAGATAGATAGATGGATGGGGTTTTATACGAATAGCTCTCGGAGTTTCGGGGTACCTTAAGGCAGTGTAACAACCGATTAGGGATGTAGCTAGGTAGGTACATGTATGTACATATATGTAGGTAGGTAAGCATTGAACTGTGGTCTCAAGCTTGCTCGCATTTGACGCCCGCAAGTATCAATTCGACCTATGCCCCCCTATGTTCTTCCAGGTGCCCCTATGTCGCTGGAGCTGCTGCGTGTGGGCTCCCGCAGGTGGCAAGGCTCTAGCGCCCTCAACGCTTAATATTACCAATAACTTCGTCAACCCCCGAGTTCACATCATATAATTGACATCATACTTTTCGCTGAGCTGAGAGCTTTCTCTATATACAGGTTGCACCGACAAGCCCCCCGAGCATTCCAAATTATTGCTGCGAGAGTATATCTTTGCGATCGCCGCTAGCCAGGTAGGGGCCACGTGATCACACCTCTTTCAATTTGAAGGGTCGATTGTTTAAATACTATAGCCACGAACCCAAGGTTGAATAATTGCATTGAAATACCAGTAGATACATCTAATTGAGGCAGAATCAAGTACATAACCCGGATGATTGTCTGACTATAAGCCAACCATAGAGCTCTATGTCTGAAGCTATAAAGGGGCAAGTGGAACTCGTCATGAAGAAATGTTAATAATCTTGACTGGTGAATAACTTAACGAAATCAAGGTCCTTTGAAATGCAACTTCTATATCTGAATACGGTATTGGAGTGGGAGCTCTGGGGGCGGCCTTCTTTTCCGTAGGTAACGAGGTACTTACCAAATATTTAGGTAACGTATCTATCTTGAATGTAACCTATGATTTTGGCCCAGACTCTTGTAGCGAGACCTGTCCAGGTCAGGTTGTTACGAACAATCAAGCATTGATACTAGGCCAAAAGGTTTCTAATTACTAGGTATGCTTGTTAGATGGCTACGTGCTATATCATGATACATATGAGTACTTGAGTACTATGAATAGTATATTATCTTTATAGGTATGAGATTGTATACAATGGGCATTTTGTTTGACATGGCAACAATTGTAAGAGGCGTTGAGGCGTTGAAAAGTTATAATCGATATGTAAACGTGGAATATTCTACTCTTGGGTTATGAATATCAACCTTACGAAATCTATATAATGCCTAAGGTTCCTCTGGAGATTTTCATAAGACCATAAAATACTAGTAAACATGAACAGCAAACGAAAGTCAATAATGCTTGTTAATAAGCTCCTACCTATAACATCAGCGATGATGACCAGTAACTATATACCTGTCCCGTCAACGTGTAGATTTATGATTATAGTAGTTCTGGCTAGGAGGTTGAACGATTCTCATTATCCCGATATATGATGTATGAGATATGGCTGTAGCCATTTCGGTATCTAGGAACAATACCCATCGGGTTAGAAATAGATCAAACGTGAACCTATGGCTGTCTTGATTATTCCGTCTGACAATTACTAGAACAAAGACCAATTCCGAATGCGATATTTCATTCATATCGTTGTTCACCCAGACACCAGATGATGGTCCCTTTGTGTGTAAGCGCCTATGTATTGAAAGTGCATGGAATCCCATCACAATGTGTTAATCGCAAGGACCCTTACAAAACTTGCTTCATATGCCGAGGTGATATAGCAACTTATCAGATAATTTAAAACGGACAACAAGTAACATGACGTTCCTCCTTGACCCAAAGCAATTGACGGAAGAGACAGAATGGCTGCCACAACCCGAGGTCAGCTATGAATGGCTCACTAGACCAGACTCACGATGGAGGAATTTGCCAGAACAGCCTGAATACGCCCCAAGCGGGTTCGACCTCCTTGTTTACCTTAAAGATGCGCATCAGTACCAGGGGGAGGACGAAGTCAAAGCTGCTCTAATGAACGGAGCACTACAGAGCGATATGGTGTCTTTAGACTACCAATTGTTACCCAATGGCACTGTAGAAACAAGGAATATACGGGCTAATTACAATGGATCCGTAATCGTGCAAGAGATGGACGAGCTTATCCGGCTAGCAAGAACAGTCTATACTTCACCGTTGGAATTGAACGACTGGATCGGCAAGATGTTTAGCGACAAGATTGGACGCAACCTGCTCTTTGAAGATAGAGACAAAGTGGCGACACTGGCACGATTTCTTGAGTGGGGGGATAGATGGGTAAGTCATTACCAAACTATGTTCCCATTTCTATCTCGCCCGGCTAATTATCAGTCATGTCAAAGGCCCAAGTTCGCTACCGGTTTCTAAACCATTATCTGCGAGACGATCCGGAGCTTTGGGAGCACATGAGGGCACAGGAGTTCAAAGATGCCGGAGACCAAGCCAATTTGATAGTCCATAGAAGTGCTGTCGAAGAAGACTGTATGGTGGCATCATCTACATGGTTCAAGGGAGATCATAGGCATCTGTTTACGTTCGTCTATGGGATCCGCATCAAATTGGGCGTACGAATAAGTAAGCACTACCGACAAGACCCAACTTCACGTCGCGAACACGAGCTGACATCAGTATATAGGAGCCCTGAGCAGCTGGGACGAACTCCCAAAGTCTTTGCAAGACGTATTTCAATGGTGTATTGGGTTTATTAATCGATATGTTGCCTGGCGGGAAGAGAAGCTTAGAAAAGTAGTCAGAGACATCCGTAAGTATCAACCCATCCGTCCTACTTTCTCTAGTTTCCTGCATCGGCCACAGTCCCCAAAGTCCTTTCAAGTAGCACCTGTTGACTTGATAATCTAGTTGGAAGCTCACGTTACAGGGAGGCTAGAGGCGTGGAAGGAAAAAAATTTGTGCAGAGAACAGCCATGAGACAGGTAGATGCCCAAGAATTTGTCGCAATCACCCGTGCATACCGTCAATTTGCCGAGTCATTACATCTGCTCGCAGCAGAGGCTACTGTAACACAGAAATTCTGCAAAAACACCTGGGAGTCTTTTGGGCGAGCTGTATTGGAAGTGAGAGGAGGAATTCGCGCATCTCCGCTCAACGTATGGCCGAACGGCAACAGACAAACTCATATGTCCTCTTGGCCTACCAATCCGGACGAGGAGGTTGCATTTCCCGCAGAACCATGGCCACCAGAGGAAACACTCATTGTAGACTTTGCGCCGGCTGACAAGGTTGTGGATTGAACTATTTGGTATTTTATTGTACGAGTATAGTTGTGTTTATCCTATCCCATGTTAGACATGGGGTTGGTATTTATTTAGGTACATATATATGGCATCACCAAACTTCATGTACATTATTGACAGTTTATACAAGAGATCTCAAGATTATATACCCACATGTACTTGTTATGAGTTGTCCGGTATATCTTCTGTTTAGTCTCGAGGTCGTGCCTTGTCGATACGTTAACTGTTGTATATAACTTCTATACCACCACCACCACCAGGCTAGTAGGTAACTTACCTAAGGTACCTTACCTAAGGTAGGCACTTACCTCCGTAGCCCCGAAAAACCGAGCGGGTCCCCAAGACAATCAGATAATCCCTTCCCTAGACTGCTACCTAGACTGCTACCTAGACTGCTACCTAGGTACTAGACTGCTAGAGTAGACCCTTGTCGCACGGCACAATCCTAACCTGGCCTTGCTTAGCCCGACCTCTTCGACATTCCTATCTTCGCCTCTCGCCCAGACGCCTCACTCATCTCAAACCCCCGTACCCGAACCATACCGTAATCCGCCATCCGCCATCCGCCATCCGTCATCCCGTCATCCACCTAGTCTGCACCACATTACCACAGACACGAGCCACAGAGCCCCATCTTTGCCTGTCCGTAATCGACCACCCGCTATACTCTTTCGGCCCGCTCGCTATTTTACTTTTATCGTCTTCGCTTCTCATCATCCCTCCCGAGCCTTTGTCGCGTGCGCGCCCGTCAATTAGCGCGCCAACATCTGGAAAAAGTGGCTGCGCTCACCATTCTCAGCCAGAGCGACACCGAATTATCCATCCAACAGCACTTGGATCTTGCGCCCGACCTTCTGCACTACCGCCGACTGGCTCCCGATACCGATTCTGACGAGCCGTTGACGATGGCGGCACAGCCCGTGCCTCATCCGTCGACGGATAAGAAACGAGTCAAGGTCTACGAGCTCCGTAATAACGACTGGTTCGACCGTGGCACCGGCTTCTGCACAACCGCTATCGAAATTGTAAGCGCCCCTTCGCGACGCGTTCTACCTGGAAACGATATCTCCTTGTCTGTCGCCATCGCCGCTAACCCTGATCCTCGTTCACAGTCCGAAGATGGCCATCAGCGAGACCCGCGAGTTTACGTCGAGTCTGAGGACCAACCCGACCGCGTTCTGCTCGAGACGAGAATCTGCAAACAGGATGGCTTCCATAAGCAGCAGGGTACGTTTGCGACCAATACAGGCCCGCCGCGAGACATGTAGATATGCGATGATTAACTGCTGTCTTACTAGAAACCTTGATTGTCTGGACCGAACCAAGCAATGGCGTAGATATGGCTCTCAGCTTCCAAGAACCTGAGGGTTGCGCCACAATATGGTACAGCTAACCGCAACCACCCATTTTCCTACAGTCGCTGCAAAGAAGTATCTGCTAAACCTATCGCAGGAAATTCATCCACAGCGTGCAACAGCAATATCATTCTGGGCCAGGTATTGATCTACTGACTTCCTGTTTGCTGGCAAGTTGCTAATCTGGTTCTGAGCAGACGATGGCCTGTCGGAGGACAACGGCGTAGACATGCCGAACCCTATCTCCCTTCCGCTAGCCTCGATGGCTAATCTTGCCGAGATCGAGTCGCAGATGCGCGGGTTTAGTGGAACGGCTAACGGCCGCGACGCCCTCACCAAGTATGTCCTTGCTGAAGACTATATCGGCAAGCTCATTCCCCTCGTGTTGGATGCTGAGGACCTCGAAAGCCTTAATGACCTCCATCGTCTTTGCAATATCATGAAGATTATCATTCTTCTCAACGACACTAGCATCATAGAGCACGCTGTTTCGGATGAGTGCGTAATTGGCGTAGTTGGCGCATTGGAGTACGATCCAGATTTTCCGAGCCACAAAGCTAACCATCGTCAATGGTTAGAAGGTGAGGGCCGTTACAAAGAGGTTGTGCGCATCGAGGACCCCCAGATATTGAGGAAGATACACCAAACATACCGACTCCAATATTTGAAGGACGTTGTGCTGGCTCGCATCTTAGATGATAATACCTTCTCGGTGCTGAACTCCCTTATATTCTTCAACCAGGTGGATATCGTACAACATCTGCAGTCTAATGCGACCTTCTTAGCCGAGCTATTCAACATTTTCAAGTCGCCCCAACCCGACCAAAGGCGCAAAAAGGAGGCAGTATTGTTCATACAACAATGCTGTGCAATTACTAAAAATCTCCAACCGCCGGCCCGCCAGACCCTCTATAACAACTTCCTTGCCCATGGCCTCCTCCAGGTTATCAATTTTGGCCTACGACACAGCGACGTGGCTGTGCGTGTTGGAGCTACCGACATATTGGTATCCATGATCGATCACGACCCGCAGATGATCCGCTCGATGATCTACCGGCAGCTCCACGAGAAACAGCCACCCCTGACAGATTCCCTCATCGATTTACTGTTAGTCGAAGTTGATTTGGGAGTCAAGTCGCAGATTTCCGATGCGCTGAAAGTTCTGCTCGACCAGGGCCCACCCATACAGCCGGAAGCGATTGCGAAAGCCAATGGCGAGTATGCTGTTAGAGTCGCGTCGAGAATACCGCCGAGCGCAGATCCGCAACAAGACAATTTTCTCAACGGTTTCTATGAGAGCTCGGCCACTAAGCTGTTTCAGCCCTTGATTGACTTGCAGGGCCGAGCGAGCATGGACTTCTCGGTTCAACAAGCATCGATGTTCACCTACCTCATCGAGATACTTTGCTTCTTCATCCGGCAGCATCAACATCGTAGCAAATTTTTTGTTTTAAATAACGATATCGTCTTGCGCATCAGTCAACTCCTGCGCTGCCCGGAGAAGTTTCTGAAACTAGGTGAGTGCGTCCTTATCAAATTTTTTTTTTTAAATGCTAATTCCTTGATAGTTGCTGTCCGATTCATTCGTCAACTCATTGGCCTTCAAGATGAGTTTTACGTTAAGCATGTGCTGGAGAAGAAGGTCATCGGACCAATCCTCGATGTCCTCGTCGAGACTATGCCAAAAGATAACCTGCTTAGCTCCGCCTGCCTAGAATTTTTTGAGTTCATCAGGAAAGAAAACATCAAAGAACTCGTGAAACACGTTGTAGAGAATTACCGAGATAAGATACAGACTTTGGTCTACTTGGATCTTTTTAGAACCTTACTCCTCCGATACGATCAAACCGGGGGATTCAGTACCAACATGGACTACTACATCGAGGTGGATGACGAGCCAAAGAAACGGATGGGAATCGTGAATCCAAAGACCGGGCTGATGGAGCATATGACCATGGACCAAACGGAAGAAGAATACTGGAACACGTCCGACGACGAGGATGACTTGCAAGCAAGACCCGGAAACCGTCCATTATCTGCGAATGGAGAACCAAACGCCAAACCATTAGTCGATTACGCGTCCGACGAGGAAGGGGATGAGAATTTGGAGGCCGGTGCGCTCTCGGCAGATGAGGATAGACAAGATGACGAACCAAGAAAAGCCAACGAGAGTTCAAGAGACTCGGCACCTCCACCAGAGCGCTTGTCCGAGAAGCGGCGACGCGAGGAGGACGAGGAGGACGATTTGAGTAAGATGGTACAGCATAAGCGTCGGAATAGCACATCAGCGAGTTCTAACGCCTCGAGCGTCTCCGGTGCCCTCCGAAGGAAGAAAACCACTGGTGCTCGGGACGCCGGGGGAGGGCCAAAGAAGATAGCCATTAGTCTCTCTCCGAACCTGAAAGGCGGAAATGGACAGACACACGGTCGATCAGACGACGAGGCATGACAAGATATCCCGGACGGACGATTTTTTTCTCGGCGCCCTAGTTGTCCCAGCATGATTTGGGTTTGGCACATCGATGACGATAGGGAGGAGGGAGGGAGTCCGGCGTTTGGCGGGAGCATAATTTCGAACCGTGGGGCCTAGCAGTAGACCCTTGATGCTACGAGAAGTAATGGAACGAGGCATTTATTTAGCGAGAATGATCCTACAGCCAAGGTCGTTGGGAAGCGCAGATTGGCGCCTAGTCGGCACGTCGATGGTGTAGCTTATTTACTGCTGCATTTGACAGCCGCGACCGAGGAGAATGACATATTAAATGTAATACTATTACGATGCTATCCTAGCGAACCAGCCCGGTATCTAGGTATGTAGTGATGCTTGAACTGGGCGGAGGGGTCCGGCAGATCAAGTAATTTACGTGAGGACTCATTTGCATGACTTGATTAGTGTCTACAGAAGTTCATTGCCATAATCATTGTTTACCTCGCACACTAGCCGCCAACTGGCAGCAGACGAAATACGTCGTAGCAAGACATTCAGAGCCAACTTGTCCGCTATCGTTGCTCTTAAAAGAACCCGACCCGACGGACCAGAAGGGTTTCCTTCTCCCCCCCTCCGCCTTACAGCTTGGGGCTGCCCTCGCCGTCCGACGAGATATCGACGACCAGCTTCCCGAACTGCTTCCCGGCGCGCATGTCCTCGAACAGGCCGTCTATGGCGCCGAGGTTGTCGAGCCCGCGGACGACACGGCTGACGACGGGGCGGATCCGGTAGCGCCGCACGAACTCGACCATGTCGCGGAACTCGGCGCGCGAGCCCATGGTGGTGCCGCGCAGGTCGACGTTCTTCATGACGGCCTGCATCAGCCAGTCCATCTTGGGCCCCACCGTCATCCCGTACACGGCGATGACGGCGCCGGGCCGCAGCAGCCGCACCGTCTTGGCCACGATGTCGCCGCCCGCGCCGTCCACCACCGCGTCCAGGTAGGGGCGCGACTTGGGCAGCTGCGCCGCCAGCTGCTTGTCCCAGTCCTTGTCCCTGTACGACACGCCGCCCGCGGCCCCCAGCCGCCGCGCCTTCTCCAGCTTCGCCGGGTCCCCGGACGTCACGAAGACGTTGCACCCCATCGCCGTCGCGAACTGCAGCACGTTGAGGGCCACGCCCCCGCCGATGCCCGTGACGAGGATGTTGCGGCCCGCGGCGTCCGCCGTGTTGCCGTGCAGGCCCTTGGTCACGAGCGCGCGCCACCCCGTCAGCCCGACGAGCGGTAAGGCCGCCGCCTCGTGCGCGCTCAGGTGCTCCGGCGCGATCTCCACCTCGTCCGCCGGTACTGCCACGTAGTCCTGCGCGGTGCCGGCGGGCGTCAGGGCGGCGGATCCGATCACGCTGAACTGCTTGGCGTCCTCGGGACCGTCGGGCGACGCGGCCCAGCCGCGGCACGGCGTGAGCACTACCTTCTTGCCGACGAGGGACTGGGCTTCGGCGTCTGAGCCCGCGTCGACTACGGTGCCGTAGCCATCGGCGAGCATTGGGTGCTCGAACGAGATGCCTGGGTACAGGTGCTGCCGGATGAAGAAGTCCCGGTGGTTCAGCGCCGCGGCGTGTAGCCGGACTAGTACATCCTTGGGCCCCGGGGTGGGTTTGGGGACTTGTGTTATTTGGAGGCTACGGGTAGGGTTTAGCGAATTCAACCATTCTGTGGTGGGTTGAAAAGGGGGGGGAAGCTTACGGGTAGTAAACTTGGCCGGGCTTGCCGTCCACTTTCTTGATGGTTAGAGCTTGCGGCATCTTGAATTGTTTATATTATGTGACCATGCTACGAAGGTACTTGCGATTTTACGTCCGGGTTAGGATTTGATAGGCAGTAGAATAATATAGTGTATAGCAGATGTCAGATGAAGGCTTTGGGATTAAAAATTCAATTGGAACGTTCCCTGGCCCTTATACCTCCAGGCGTTCCGGTATAAACAAGCTGCAAAAGATCCCGTCCCGGAGTTCTTTGAGGATGGCTAACCTAGGTAACACCCCTAATTTGTCAGCCCCATAGACCGTAAGGACGGTAAGGACGTCATGTTTTGACCCATGGGGTAAAATTATCCCCGCAAGCCACCAGACTGTAAAGAACCGAGGTATTGCCTACCTACCTGGTCTAATGCATACCTAGATGTGTCTTGTCTTATGCATAGATGTGTCTTGTCTTTTATATATTTGTGAGACCCGAGACTCCGGGATTTTGGATTTTATGAAATTAATAGATCGCATCCCAATTGAGAGTAACCAATCGCAGACCCGGATCCTTACCATTCCACGGTTCCTTTGAAGTGTGGAGGCGCGGCACCTTGCAGTGACCCTGTACTTCGGACCGGTATTGACTTTGCAGTGCACTTGCTATACCAAGGCTTAAATAAGCGACATGGTATAGGGAAAGAGCGTTGATTTGAAAAATATTATCCCAGGCCCCATCACTTGATAGGCTTGTTCCTGGTTCCTTCGTCATTCCACGTCAAGCAGGTGACAAGACAACCATGACAACCATGACAACGTCTATGGCCCCTCTTGGAGATTAGAACAAAGACCTCGGTACTAATTCATTCTACAGTTACTCGCCCGCTCCAAATCCGCAAACAGCTGGCCATAGGTATTAGCTAGCAGCCAGTGCTCATGATTCTGTTGCGGTGAACATGCATATTGCCGTCATTAGCGTTTTCCCTGGAACCCCGATTCCCGAATTAAAATCGAAGGGAGAGAGCCACATTGTGGAAAGCCACGACGTCTACCTCAGCTTTAATTATCTAAGCGTGGAGAGGAGCGGGTGGCTGCGTTTTGCGTTTCGCTTTACGCCTCCAATGCCAGATATGGCACGTCTTCGAGATGATATGAGGTCCAGATTCAAAAGAACCAAGGCTCGGTTGAAAAACCGCTCAGCCCGAAGACCCATATTATAACCACGAGATCCCCACAGACGTCGCCGATGCGCACAGACAGGAAAATGAGATCCCCGAAGAGCTTAATGGTCGCCGGCACCCGTCTGTGCGTGTAATCTCATCAGCCTCAAGCCCAGTCCCGAGTTTTGGGGCATCATCCTCATGTTTCACAACAACGTTCTCGAAACATGGTTCGCATTCGAGGCGTAAGCACATGCCGCACGGAGGATTTGGAAGTCATAGAAGCTCCCCGCTTGCAACCCCATCTCCCCCTTTCTGGTATAGCGTAATATAATCAACCCAAAGGAGGGATGGCACTACTGAATACGGATGTCTGGTAACACAACCATCCAGTCACGGCCTGGCAAAGGAGACAGGACATCATGGCGTGGCAGCTCTCGCATGGCATGGTAACCCTAGAGAAACCCTAAAGAAACGCTCCTATACTAGCGTCGCCGACCGTTGGGTTCCCCTTAGGAACCGCCTTGGATCCGTCTTGGGACGTGTGCAGCTAACGAGCAAATTTCCCGTAGTCCCGTGTCTACGGTACCCCGTCCATTTCTGACTGCGGATCCAACGTACAGATGACTAGTCCAACCGGAAAGCTCTTTGAAGTGACTTAGAGAAAGGTGAGTGGATTCAGTCGGCGACTCAATATACGAGATGAATCCTTCTGTATATTATCTCGCCATCGATCTTCGAGGCTCGAGAATAAACTCTTATCAACGACTCTTTGCCAAAGTCCTTCAACTGTCAAGCATACCTTGTCCAATATCAGATATCGCACAAAGACATCCATAACTATGCTTGGGCAGGTCATATCAGGTGCTGCCTTTGGCGCAGCTCTAGCAGCGACAGCTATCCATCAACCCGATATCATCGTCGCGCAAATGAGCCTACGGAACTGGCATATGGTCACGACATTCTTGACTGCTTCGGCCACTAGCACGTAAGAAAATACCCCACCTGACTATTGCAAAGCTTATACTGCTACTTTGGAAGGCCGCGTGGCAACGAAATGTGATTTGACCCCTGAAAAATAGTCTTCTCGTCAACGCATTGCAACGACTGGACGTTCTCCATCTAAATCCGCGCAACTACTCGACACTTGGCCTCTTTGGACCCCTCGATGGCAACGTAATAGGGGGAATGCTTTTGGGCGCCGGCCTAACCATCTCTGGTTCCTGTCCGGGGACGGTATTCGTCCAAGTAGGGGGTGGCATCCGTTCTGGCTTGTACACACTAGGCGGTGCCATACTTGGAGGCTTCATCTGGTCAGGTATCCTGAGACCAGCTCTCCACGGACGAGCGAAACGAACAAACGAAGCAACAGCTGCCAAAGGCGAACCCCTGACCCTTGACGACTGGGTAGGGACGAACTGGGCCACAGCCCTCATCGCCCTCGAAACGCTCTTCATAAGCATTATTGCGATAATCACCTATCTAGCTTCGCCGGAGTCCGACGGACTAGTAGGCCCGGTGACAGGCGGCTTCTTGATTGCCGGTGCTCAACTCGTTTCCATCATCACACGCAAGACTCTCCTTGGTACCTCGAGCTCCTTCGAGGAGATCGGCGACTATTTCATGTGGGTGATAGGGCGGGGAGTAAGACCGAAGTCGTACGACGCCATTGCGCTTACGGCAGGCATGGCAGCCGGGGCGTTGCTTGTGTCGCTTGCGTCGCCGTTCGCGCGTGTGGCACCCGAGATCGCCATCGAGCCCACTAGGGCGGTGCTTGGTGGGTCACTCCTTGCTGTCGGGTCGAGGATGGCGAAGGGTTGTACTTCGGGGCATGGGATTAGCGGAATCTCGCTTCTGTCCGTCTCAAGCTTCGTAACTGTAGCTGCGATGTTTGCCGGGGGCATGGGAGTCGCTGCGATCATGGGATAGTCGACTCCCCGAACATATTCCTATATGAAAAATCATGGAACGAGCGTGTTGGTGGACCGAGCTTCTTGGACCCTCAATCAAGAACGGGTAAAAATTGCGTATCATAAACAAGCAATGGTAGCTGTGTCACGTTGTACTATCGCTTGTCCTATTGACCCCTTACTTCTCTATCGCCGAAGACGAGAGACGAACCCGAACCTCGCTACCTTTACAACGAACGAAACGAGTTAGTCAACCGATCTTCCTATCATCCACCTTAGGAGTAGAAAAAGAACACTGCCCTATCGTACTATATACCTATAAAGTAGAAGGGAGGTCAGCCCGAATGCAAACTCACCGACTATACATGTCTCAGCCGACAAGGATTCATGAAATATCGGAAGGGATCAGCGGAAAGTGCAATATGGGTAAATAGGGCGAGGTAGAACACGGATATGGGGACCTTATGAGCTCGGGCAATTTTACATGCTGGAAGGTCCATATTCGGGTCGCCGACCGAGCATATATATGGGCTTTTCTTCCGGTTCTAGGCATTGACCTCCCCATTGCATGTTCGACGTGCGACGTCGGCCTCCGGCATCGCAACGTCGTAACCAATGGAGGAGAGATCTTAAGGTAGTATCACGCAAGATAGGAGGGGAGGACAGTAAGCACTGTCTCGGCCAATTCTTGCTAGTACGCAGATACCTAACCCATCCTTCCCCTTTTTTTTCTCCATTAGCTGGTTAGAGAAGCCCGCCCGCGTATAGAGGTATCTTCTCCCCTTTCCTGACGTACATAAGGAGCACATGATACATATATAGGCGTTACACGACGTCTGGATATGTGATATATCGTTTCCCATCACGCGTTTTGTTTGCTGCTGGAAAACCCTACGTTCTCGGCGACTCGTAGCCACATTACATATGCATGCCTACCTATATACGTCCGTACCATGGACATCCCGCGCTTCACCTCCCTGGACCAACCAAGAATATTGGCCGAGTTCAAACGAGACGTACGAGCTACCGAGGCTACGCCTTACGCCATCGTCATGAGGTAGTTATCAAATGCTGCGTGGCAATGCCAAGATTTCCCTCCCTCCCCCACCCCTTTCGTCGTCCATCCACCCGCCATCTTCTGTTCCGTGCATAGAACCCGTAACCGAATGTTCGTGGTGGATAGATGTTCCTTCTAGAATGTAGCCCGAAAAGGATTCTTTCCGGCGAGGGCAAGACAGGAAATAAATCAATAGTAGGGATTCCCGGTGCTTGTGTTATCGCCGACTCATATACATATACCTACCTACCTGTGCAGATGCAGATGCAGTAGCGGGCACAACATCTGATTGCCGAAATGCCTACCTATTTACCTAAATTACCTACCTACCTACCCATCTTTGAGTACGTAGATATTCATTTATATCCGTCTCCGGAGGAAGGGTGAGTAGACTTTGTGCTGCGGGTAAGAAAATGCAGCGTGCCCCCCCCTTCTAAAACGTCGCCGAGGTTGAGATGAGATATCGAACGTAGCGCTCGGGGTTTCTGCTTTACAAATAAAGGAGAAAAAAAAAAGAATTGCGTCGGATACCTAAACGAGTCGTTTTAGTTCAGGCTTGTTGTAAACGGGCATGCCCGAAAATATGTATGCTGGATGATCCAATTACGGGGAACGCTGATATTACGAGGCATGCGCCTTTGCGTGGTAAGATTAGGGGCAGAAAAGAGAGATGAACAATGCCCCCATCACGACTTGTCACAACTCAATATGTATTAAGAAGCCATTGCATATTGGTACAGCGCCGCGTTCGACTAAACGAGTAAGTCCACGGCGACTACAACCTATCTAGAAGCGAAGCTTGACTATAGAGTGCCACGTCGTTTCATCAACTACGTAAAGACTAGAAAGCAAGAAGGAAAAAGACAATGATTGCAGCCGCGAATTGTTTTCACCCCTCGTGCCATATTACCCGCATCAACCACCAGCAAAGGATGACTGGCTTGCTGACTGAATTTTCTTCTTTTTTTGTTTTATAACTTGAGCTGTGGTACGTAGTTAGACAGACCTAGTTAGACAGGCATATTTTGAATAGGAACGTTTGGTCACCGCCTGAATATTGAGTGAGCCCCTTTAATAGGAAAAAATTAAGGAAGAGGAAACCCAATAACAAGATGAAGAGGAAGCGTGGGCTGTTGAACAGCTAGTAGTTCAACTCGCTACCACCTCCACCCGCGACGTGATCCAGATCTTCGTAGCTCTTGAGACTACGCCCCTGGACAGCCTCGCGAGGGCCGACTGCCGCGCCACCGGCAGCGCCGTCACCCCACCGGCCAGCGCCACCACGTCCGCCTCGTCCTGCACCTTGACCGTCCTGACCCCAGCGTCCCTGCTGCTGACGTCTGTCATACGGTCCGGCACGGTTCTGGTATCTTCCAGCGTTTCCGCCGCCGCGGCGGATAGGACCACCCGCACGCTCGTCGCCCCCGGGAGTCCATCCGGGAGCCTGGACGCTGCCGTGGTTGCCCGTGAAGAGTGGCATGGCCGGAAAGCCGGGGATGCTGGGGAATGGCGGGACCATGTTATTCATGGTAAAGTTCTGCAGGTTGAACCCACGCGGGGTGCCTTGTTGCGTCTGACCGTTGGCGGGTGGGAAATGGCCGTTACTGTTGGCGTCGGTCCTCGACGGCGCGATATGCGCCGGGTCAAGCACGTATGCGTTGATGAGCTCAAACTAAAACTCATGGTTAGCTATGTTCATCCACTGCCAGTCTAGAGGTGGTTTACCTCTTGCCTCATGCCCTCTAGCCAGTCGGTGTGGCGTTTCTCTACGTGTTTCTTCCAGAAGTGATCCTCCTTGAAGAGCTTTGAACAATCGGGTACCTTGCATCGCCACTTGTGCTCGTCTTCCTGCTTCACAAACTTGGACAGCTCGTCGTTGAGAGCGTCCTCAGTTGGCTTGCCGCCGAGTTTTCGGATATCTGCCGTTTCCGGCTCGAGAATCTGTAAGATCTTGTCTTCGAAAGTTTTAACCCACTTATAGGCTCTTTCAAGTTGTTGTTCAGACTTGGAAGAAGCATTACGGAATTTACGGTCGGGCTCGGGTGCCTCGCCCTCTTCCTCCTCTCTTACATCCTTGGGCTTCTTGGACGGGAACGCGTCCCCGCTGGCGCTCGCTCGCGCGACGTTTTTAGCGGCGGATGAGAGTGTGCTACGAGGACGACGAAGATGCCCACCGGGGCATTTCCTGGTCAACTCATGAATCGAGTCGCTCTCGAAAACACAAAAGAAGCAGAAGTTGAAGACTCGGCGAAGATACTCGATCATGAGATCGAGCTGCTTTTTCTTTACAAGGAGTTCTTCGTCATCAACCTCATCATCTACTGCGCCCTCGTCGTCAGACTCGCCCATCTCACCTTCTTCTCCTTCGTCCATAACATCGTCAAAGTCGAGATTACGTTCCTTCTTAGACTTCTTTGCCGTAGGCGAGGAGATCGCCGGTTGAAGACTTCCAGCGCTTCGCATGGTCTCTACCCTCTCTTCAATTTTCAGGGTTGCATTGAAATCCGAGCCGAAATCCTCTTCAAACTTATTGACGAGTCGTTGAGCAAGGCTCAAGTCCTTCTCGATTCTCTCTGGGGCAGAAAACAGGTCCCATAGCGCCTTCTTACGAGGATTACTTGGAGGATTGTGGACACCGACGTGGCATACGAAGTCGCCACGTACTTCATCCTTGACTGTCTTTCCGTTGATCGCTTCAAGAGCTTTCTCGGCGGTAGAGGTAGGGGCAGGCGAGTCAGCTTTGACATCCCCCTCCTCGTCCTTAGGGTCGGCGCGTTCAATAGGAGCTGCTGTCTCGGCGGAAGGGTGTAGCATAACCCAGCCCATGCGATGATACCTCTTACTAGGATTGGGGTCACTGAGTGACAACCATTTAAAGCCACCTTCTTCCTCTCCGAGATGCTCTTTGCAGAAAGACTCCAGGTTCTGGCGACTGACATGGGGAGCAATGGTCTTGATCAATAGTGTAGGCTGATACAAGTTCTCATCTCGGAGGTCGCTACCGTTTGCAGGGACCAGATCACCAACGCCGAGCACTTCATTTGCTGCGGTTGCTTCTCCTTCTTCCTTTTCAACAACACCGCCAGCCCCATTGCTCTCGCTCTTCGGTATCCCCTCCAAGGAAAACTCATCGAAGGTGCCAGATTCTAAGTCTTGCTCCCATTGACTATACGCGCCGCGACGGAACTCGTTCATTTGCTTTCGCAAAGGATCTCGAACCTCGGGTACGTATCGTTCACGGAACCATTGCTCTTTTTTATGTTCACCGACGAATGTTCTGGCCATTTTAGCCTGTAGCTCTTCTTTATAGGTATCATAGGCGGCCTGTATCTTTGCCTTCTCCTTGTCGCGATCTTCTTGGGTCTCGCGTCCACGGGGACGCTCTTCGCGTCTTCTACCAGTGCGTGCACGCTCTTTTTCTTCTTTGATTTTTTCATTGGCCCTCCACCACTCGCCAAAATAAGAAAAGCCAACTTGGAATGGCAATTTGACGGGATCGGTCAAAGGATTCACAGTAGGCGGAGGTGGTTGGTTGGTGTTACCTCCTTGGCCTGGAACATAACGATCGATGTTGGCCGGAGGTGAGTTGATGCGTCGACGATCATCCCTGTCGCCCCTATCGCGCGTCCCTACATATTCATCTCGACCTTCTCTCCCATCCCTGCCACGTCCTCTGGGCTCATATCGGTCGACTGGTAAAGGGGAGCGAGATCGGTTACGTCGACTTCTGTCGTGGCCTATCATAGTTAGTTCAC
Source organism: Hypoxylon sp. FL1150 (assembly GCA_022495205.1). Classification (NCBI taxonomy): domain Eukaryota; kingdom Fungi; phylum Ascomycota; class Sordariomycetes; order Xylariales; family Hypoxylaceae; genus Hypoxylon; species Hypoxylon sp. FL1150. Next base: position 61,366 of record MU376190.1, on the reverse strand, counting down.
GCACTTGGGCCGAATAAGCTAGGACGAATAAAATCATCACTCCCAATAGTAAACTTAAGATGAAATAGGTGTAGCTGAGACGGAGTATGATATACGAAGTTGAAGTTAAAATAAGCTTTTGAAACGCACCAGGAGAACGACCACGATAAAAGCCGTCGCGAGGTTCATCTTTCGCTCGATCGTCACGCCAACCGCGGTCGGGAGGAGAACGCGCAGGGGCATCACGATATGAATATGAGTCCATCTTCCCGAATCGCGACGTGCTAGCGGGCACGAGTAGCTTCTTGATCGAGAAGTGTCGGCAAAAATGCTGTCTTAGAAGATAGATGTTGTTTCGCACACGATCGTGGTAGGAAATAAATGCGTTGTCGGAAGCGGATGACGATTGTGTCTCAGGTAATTCCGATTGCTTGCGGACGTATCGGTTGCCTATTGTTTGACGAGGCGATTGCTGTTAGAGAAGCCATTTTGACAATGTTTGAGAAGAGCATGAGAATAAAAGGAGTGATCTAGCAAGATGAAGAGGGAGAAAATATTATCGGCAAGCCAAATTGAGAAGCTGAGCATGGGCAGAAGCGTGAGCTCTGCAATAAGCAAACCGAAAGTGGCAGAAAAGGAAGAGTCTTAAAGTTTGTCACCGATCTGTACGTGACGGCTTGATACGAGAAGCGAAGCGGTGATATAAGGGGAATATGAGGATCAATCCAGACTTGGAAGGAACTATTTGTAAGGAAGGGGATTGGTAACAGGTGGTAAAAGGGCTATTGATAATAGGGAAGTGATGAGAAAAAGGATAGACGAACTGTAAAAGATGATGGCAGTAGTTCCAAGAGGGCGCGATGTCCCAAGCTGGATAGCTGTTAATGTTTGTTGAAAAGAAAACGAAACGATTTGAAGCCGACGAACAAAGCCGGGTGGCTGATGGAAGTTCCGCTGCTCGTGGTTTGCTTGGAAAGAGAGGGCGCGTCAAGCTTATTAGTCAGCATAGTGGCTTTAGCTTGAAATCTGGACCTAATTAGGTAAAGCTCGCCTATCGTCCAGCAACGCGGGTGCAGCTTGAATTAAAGGTACCTACGTACCTACGCATAGGACATCCCATATTGCTATATACTTACGTGCCTACCTGGGATTATTACATTTACTCACGATAGCATGGCAATACGTAGAATAAAAGATCAGATTGGAAGGTATCGACATATCTGGGCTAAGATACTAGCGAAGATGCAGGCATCAGGCATTGTGCTATTCGCGCAAAAGCTATCCCATGTTTTCCAACTTAAAAAATATCCCGAGCCACTGCCATTATCAGATCAAGAGATTCGGATGCAAATACGGAGATCTGGTAGAATTTTCTATACAATTCAACCGATTTCTAAGGATGGCTATGGAAGCTCCACACTGGCGCCTCAAGCCCACGTCCTGTTGAACTACTGAATCGCCCCTACGTCATCACGAGCTTCATCCCTTAAATCTCATAACTCGAAGCTAAATTCTTTCATTCTGAAGACAAATTTGGGAGAGCATCAAGTAAACCCCTCTAGTCCTCTTGTAATACATATACATCTTTCATTTGGTTCATTTCAACCACCATCGCCGTCGTACATCGTCGTCACAATGACCACCCACATCCCTCGCATCAACGCGATACCCTACGATGTCTTCGCCAACGTGGCAGCCTCCGTCCTGTTGCCCATCGTCTTGGGCACGACCGTAGGCTTCAGCTCACGACGTACGCCCCCTCCGTAGTCTAAATTGACATACATATCGACACGGGTAGCTAACAAACATCGTAGCCAAGGAGACGCAGAGCACCTACCTCGCGATGAAGCAGCCGCCGCTGCGTCCTCCGCCGCGCATCTTCGGCCCCGTCTGGACCGTGCTCTACGGCCTGATGGGCTACGCCGCCCACCGCGCCGTGACCCAGTTCCCCGCCGCCGCCGACCGGATGCGGACGCTGTATACGGCGCAGCTAGGCCTGAACCTCCTGTGGATGCCGCTGTTCTTCGGACTGCGGAGACCCGTCCTTGCGCTGGCCGATATCGTGTCGCTCGTCGGACTCAACGGCTACTTAACATACCTGTACTTCTCGGTCGACGAGGTAGCGGGTTGGTGTCAGATACCGTACATGGCCTGGTTGGGCTTCGCAACGTATCTGACGGCGGGTGTAGGATACTTGAACAATTGGGATATTTCGAAGTCCACTCTGGCCAAGAGAGCTAAGAGGTAGATAGAAATGGTCTGTCATTAGGTTATATGAGTGGTTGATCATGTGGAACACGATGTCTCTATAATAATATGGCAGGTATTAGATGTACGTTATGTCATCCATAAGATGCATCGCTACTTGCTTTAGAGACGAAGCAGTGCATATGCCAAGATAGATCTAGAATAAACACTTCTATAGACGAGTACACCAAAACGCCAATGCTCCCCCAAGATTGACCCATCTATGAACCTCTATTCTGGCTAGCGTCAGTGTATAATGACATATCGTCTCGAGTGATGCCGATAACATGAATCACATTGGGAGATACCGCTTCAAGCCGTCAAACACCATAAATATGAAGGCCGAGCTGGGCGCCGATCGTAGCACGGTGATTCCACACCCACGATAGAGCCCGCGCAGCCCGTGCTGATTCCACAATGCTTTCCCTTCCTGCCAGAATGTCCTGTGGTGACCAGACCCGCCGACCGGCGCAGTTTGCATACGGGATTTGATTGTGTCGGCCGGAAAGAACAAGAAGTTATAAGACATGCCAGCCGAAGCGCCCGCTATGGCCTGTTGCCATAAAGGTAGCGCCTCGGTGGCCAGTAGATCCTTCTCCATCTGCGACGCGGCAGATTTCTCGTTCAGAAGATGAAACATCTTTGTCGTGGTCTCCTTGGAACCAAACCAAGCTGCGCAGCCGCCAGATTCCCGAAGAAACGTGCCCATCTGGCCATGCCAGAAGCCTTTGACACCTTCATATTTGTATACGTCTCGGATGACGGACCCGACGCTGGGCGCCTTAAATGGTGCCCCATCTTTGCTCGAGGCAGGCACTTGAATCTTGCATTTTACGAGTTCGATCGGGGTGAGGACGAACGAGGTGAAAGCTCCAGCGAATGCGCCCGTGAACCACAATGCAGAAAGAGGAAGTACTCGGTCTCGCGAATAGTATCCCGATGCGTAAACGACTTCGCGACCTATGCGCTCGAAAAAGAAGAGGCTGCTCGTTTCGGCGGCAGCTCCAAAAAGTGGCGCACTAATTCCACGGTAGAGGCCCAAAAAGCCATCGGCTTTAATGGACTGGCGGAAACAGTCCAATGGACCTGTATAGCGAAGGGGGAGGTGGTCGGGTTGAGATTGTAACCTGACCTTAACGGTGTCGAAAGGGTACTCGATATATTTGCCAACGATACCAGCGACCTAGCACGGTTAGAAAGTTACCAAGTACAACTCGGTAGGAGCCAGGTAACTTACAGATCCATAAATAATATCCTCTATAGATTCCTTCGCAGCTGATTTTTCTAGGATGGGATTATGCGAGGGTTTCGCCGCCATATTCTGTACTTCGGTGGTTGCCATAGCGCCAGCGCAAAGGCTAGATCTAGGTAGGGAGGGGCACGCCCGAAGGTCAGTGCAGCTCAGAGGGACAAGAGGCCGGCTAGGGGTCGACAAGCACGAATGAACAGCGGATGGGAGCAACGAAACCCAGGCTGGACAATTGCTAGAACATTTCGATAATTGTCGTACGTTCGAAAGTTCGAAGTTGGGCGTCCCTTGGTGAAGTGGATCTAGGCGAGGTTGGCGGCAGTTTTTATTGTAAAACGCACCGACAGAGTCGCCGGTCCTTTGCTAAGTGGATGCGAATGCCAATATAAGTGCGGCATGAATCGGAGCCATCTCGAAGTCCACGTGAGGGACGGGAGAAGGGAAAAGTGGGTGAAATAGATAAATCAACTGCCTAATTGAAAGACGTTGAGTACGACGTATGGAGGCCTCCAGACTCCAACGGCTGCTCTCTCGGTGACCAGCGTCGCATGCAGTTGGATATGTAGATGTAATGTAGAAAATTGGTCGCGATACCGATATACGTTGGGGACGAGGAACTCTCCCTCACCTTGGTTTTATACGGGACTGGTACCTGCCCAGCAGAGGTTGCAGGCTGTGTTGGCAATGCGACACACGCAAAAAGCTTGTTTCGGGCCTGGGTTCCAGTGCCTAGAGGACCCAAGATGCCCTGCAAAAAATTGATTAACTTTCTCTAGTGCGGGGGAGGGGCAGGTACCTCTACACATGCATTCGCGTAGCCAGTAATGGCGGAGGGAGATTCTAATTTTTATACCCAACTTACCTAAGGTAGTTATTCTGCGATGGGCCAACGTGAGCCATGAGTTAACTCTCGTCGCCTCATCCTTCACCCCTTTTATTAGTGTCAGCCGAAAGATTTCCATACCTGCTTATTGATTTTAGTGATACTATCACATCATGGCAAAGGAGAAGAAAGGGAATAAATCAGATGCCAAAAAGGCAAAGCTCGCCGAGAAGAAGCAGAAACAAGAAAAGAAGGCCCAGAAGAAAGAGAAAGTTAAGAATGCCAAGGTCGAGGGAAGTGATGCCGAGGATGTGGATCTAGATGCAGTTCTTGCTGAGTACAAGAAGGCTCAAGAAGAGTTTGTCAAGGTCACTGAGACTGTCTCTGAAGCTCCTCCTAAGCCGAGATCATCCTCTACCTTTTTAGCCTCTCCATCCAATAGCAACCAACTTTTGCTGTTTGGCGGAGAGACGTGGAATGGCGCCCTTGCGAGCTTCTTCAATGATCTCAATATCTACTATACCGATAGAGATGAATGGCATTGTGTAACTTCACCTAATGCCCCTCTTCCACGTTCGGGCCATGCTTGGTGTAGAGGAGGGAACCAGAAAGACTCGGTCTTCTTGTTTGGTGGCGAATTCAGCAGGTTTGTAATATAGCGTTACCTTCGTTACAATGTTCAGCAGACAACTCTGTTCAAGTCTATATACTAACTTGAATTCCTCGTATAGTCCCAAGCAAGGCACATTCTATCATTATAATGACTTTTGGCGTCTTGAGCCTAGTACTCGAGAATGGACTCGCATAGAAACAAAGGGAAAGACTCCGCCAGCAAGGAGTGGGCATCGAATGACCTACTTCAAGAACTACATTATCCTCTTTGGCGGTGTGTAATTAGTTTCGTAAATATAGCATCGGTCTTATACTAACAGTTACTTAAAGGGTTTCAAGATACTTCAAACCAGACAAAGTATTTGAACGACCTCTGGATTTATGACACTCAGGTATATAAGCTCCTCCCCATGTGGCTCCTTGGGGGGGTTACGTATTAACTACGATACTTAGAACTTCTTCTGGCACAGTCCTACACTCCCGTCGGCACAACTGAAGCCGGAGGCTAGATCCTCCTTTACATTTCTACCTCATGAGCAAGGCGCCGTTTTGTTCGGCGGCTACTCTAGAGTCAAGACAGTGGTATCAGCAAACAAGTCAGCAAAGGGCGCGTCACAGGGGCAGAGGAACATTCTGAAACCTATGGTTCACGAAGATTGCTTCTTCCTACGGATCACTCAACCTCCCGCAGACTCCCCACCAAACACGCCCCCAAACGTAAGATGGGAAAGGCGAAAGAAGCCAGCGAATACGCCCACTCCTTCTCGAGTTGGAGTAACTATGTCCTACCATAAGGGCCGAGGTATTCTCTTCGGCGGTGTTCATGACGTGGAACAGAGCGAGGAAGGTATGGAAAGTGAATTCTTCAACCAGTTATACGCGTGGAATATCGAGAGGAACAGGTTCTTCCCACTGGCTCTTCGCAAGCCCAGGCCTCAGAAGAAAGCTCCCCAATCGGAACAAAGAGTCGGTCGGCGTGGCAGGGCCCAAGCCAACGAAGAGGAATTACTGAAGCAGCTTGCAGCTCTTCAAGCTGGGTCGTCCGTAGAGGACGCAGATACCATGGAACTTGACCTCAAGTCCGGGCAGGAGCCAGAAGAGCTAGAGGCGCCAACAAGAGATATGCCCGTATCTATGGAGTTCCCACATCCACGATTCAATGCACAGCTGGCTGTACAGGACGACGTATTATACATTTACGGCGGCACGTACGAGTCAAAAGATCGAGAGTATACCTTTGACGACTTGTATGCTATCGATCTTGGCAAGATGGACGGCTGCAAACAAATCTTCAAGAGAGAAGACGATACTTGGGTCGTAAGTGTTTTTCGGCGACCTCCCGACCCCTATTTATCGTCGCCTTTTGCTAGTGGGTCCTTGATTCATATGGTTCTAATCAATATCAAAACTACAGGGTTCCGACGACGAAGATGATGAGGCAGAAGACGAGGACGAGGACGAAGATGAGGATGAATATGAAGAGGGCGATTTCGAAATGACTGACGAAGAACCTGAAGCTTTGATGTCCCCAAGTAAGCGCAAGAAGAAACAGGTTGATGAGCTGTCGCTCGCTGATACAGCGTCTACTGTGGATTCATCTGTAGGTGATGATGTATCAGAAGCAGATACAGTAGCAACTACCATCGATGATGGGTTACCTCACCCACGAGTATGTATCCCTATTTGCCAATTATCTTATGACGCAGATACTGACGTCTTGTAGCCCTTCGAATCTAGACGAGAGTTCTTCGTGCGGACCTCCAACGAATGGCAAGAGATTCTCATGACAAGCTTGAGATGGAAAGGTATCCAACCCGAAACCTTGACTATTAAGGAAATCAAGACGAAAGCGTTCGAGCTCAGCGAAGAGAAGTGGTGGGACTGCCGCGAGGAGATCAATGCCTTGGAAGACGAGCAGGAAGCTGCTGGTATCGGTGAAGTTGTCTCCCTAGCAGATAAGGCCGATACAGGGGCTGGTGGTGCTGGACGAAGACGCTGAGTCGTGCATAAAGGCGAACCTGAAGTTTATAGCATCAGCTTGTGTATCAGTGTCCAGAGCCAAGAATTGCACAAAATTACTCTTATACACATTTTGAAGATATTCAAGATCGAGCTCGAAGAGGTTCAATAAGGGGCAAGAATAAGAAATGGATAACCATTTCTGTAGAACAACTGTTTAGTGGCACATGGCGGGGTTTATGGCACGTCCCCCCTGTAACGCCAATTTGGGAACCCTTACAACGGTATCTACGTCACCTACATCACCTAAACTTCAGGTACCGTTTTTACGCGTCTACCACCTCCCTTTTGTCGATTCAAGTCTTCACCTACACCGTAGCCAAGGTCATCGAATGACTTAACAATAAGTGTTGACAGCCACATCTTGAGACCTATGCTACCATGCCTCTCGGATTCGAACGGATCAATGCGAAGACATCGCAGCCGAATGAACGCATCGTGTTCATCAAGCCCTTGGAGGGCCCAGACAAAGCTATCGCCCAGGTGTTTTTGGAGCGGATTGCGGCTCAATGTCGTAAGCACCATTCATTTAGCTTCATACCAAAGACGACGAATAAGTTCATTTTCTAACCCGTCTTAGTACCTATAATGAGAGAAAATCACATACTGGTCACGGCCCTAGAGGAATATGAACCGAATCGGGAATTCGTTGGTCGGAACTTCAACGCAGGCGAAGTCGTGCAGCTGGTGTTGAAATCACCCTCCACTGGACAATGGCTGCCATTCAACTATGTCCAAATGGTTATGATGCACGAGTATGTCCCTCCTCTATAATCATACCTAGAGTCGAATGCCAATAGATTCAAATAGGTTAGCACATTGCAAGCAGATGAACCACAGCAAAGCATTCTGGAGTGTCAGAAACCAGTATGCCGACCAAATGAGGAGTTTGTGGTCTCGCGGCTACACTGGCGAGGGCCTATGGGGAAGAGGTTCCATCCTCGAAACCGGAGAGTATGCCAAGAACACGATTCAATCAGATAAAGACCTGCCAGAACACTTATGCGGAGGAACCTACCGTTCAGGCGGACGAAAGCGCAGGGCTAAGAAGCAGCTCTCGTACCAGGAGAGAAAACAGCGTCGGATCTTGAAGAAGTTCGGCGCGAATGGAGTTGCCCTCGGCGAAGACGAGAAAGTCAAAGTGGAGCTGGAAAAGGGGAAGAAAACGCAGTCAAAACCACGTGTAGCAGGGAGCAAGCGAGGGCGAGAACTCAGAGCTGCCGCGGCTCTAGCCCGATTTGATCAACAGAAGAAAGTCGAAGAGGAGGAATCAAAGAAGCCTCAAGATATTGACGACGACGATACGGAGAGTGATGCCGGATTTGACACCGCCAGCGATGACGAGATCGAGGCTATAACGGACATAAACGGCAAACGACTCGTCGATAACAAGGGCCACAACCTTGTAAAGGTGTGCGAGGACGAGAATCCCAAAGACGAGGATGCACAGAACGAACTTAGGGAGCTTTTCCAATCCACGATCAAATGGAAGCCAGTGAAGCATGAGCCGACAGAGTCAACCACTTCCGCAGCCTTAAAGGAGCCAACAAAATCCAAGGCCCAGCTAGCAGATCGCCCTAGCAGTAAGGAAAAGCCAAAGAATACCATCAAGAGGTCACCATCAGCAGAACTGAGCACAGAACCCATTATGGTTGAGGATACAACCCCTACCAATGTAGCTAAAGGCATCTGCCCTTTATGTTCGTTTAATAGTGGTCCGAAAGCCACTACCTGCGACGTTTGCTCTCATGTCCTGGATCCCCGCAAAGTAGCGAACTCCTGGAAGTGCAAGAATCCGTCTTGCCGAGAGAGTCTGTATCTAAATGCCGGCGACTCGGGAATATGTGGAGTTTGTGGTGAGCGAAAAGGGATGTAGCATCGAATAGTATCAACCAGGTTCGCCCTGCTGTCTTGTATCACAGAAAGACATGCTGCTAGGTGTTCGTGGAATAACTGCATCGCTTGACTAATACTGAGGATTTAGTACGGTCAAGGTGCGTATCTCCAACTTTTCTTCGGTTTATGTTATCCAATCGTTTTCTCTACCCTGCGTTGTCGTTGCGCGGCGTTGCGTAAGCATCATCGCACCCGTGATGGATTAATAATCTAGCAACTTTCCGCTCTTAGGTAGATATGCTGACTTTCTATCAGAAAAGGTAACAGAAATCCGGGTTCGGCCCGTGATTGCGTGGTTTCAGACATTGAAACAAACGTAGACGCCCAGTGGCTAGATCAGTGGCTAGATCAGTGTCTTCTATGTGAAGCCGCTAAGTCCGGCGGCCCCCCTGGATCGAGGAGGCACTACGGTTTCATGTTCCTGTCGCCCCCACCCATGTCTTGACCTCTCGCATCTTCCCTTGGTACCTAGTGGCACAGGGAAGGCGTCGATATGATCAATGATTGTCGATGATTAGCTGAAGGATGTGCTGATCTCCCGCTTTTCTCTCCAGCCGGATAGAACATCAGATGATGTTGTTATGGGTGCCATTCTTCGGACAGACTGATGACGGGACCCAGGTAGTCAAGACGTCAACTTTTCATAGCATCTCGCAGTAGACAATGATCCCAGATTCGACGTTCATTGTATGAAGTTGCATTAGTCGCGCTACATTGTACACACTTCTCATTTAAATAAACGGCCAAGTTACATGGCATGGGCCTGTCCTCGGCTGGCTTCCTCAAGGGAGTTCATCGCAGATTGATGGACAAGCCAGTTCGGACTCGGCTACGCTGGGGTCCAGGGTTCTCCGCTATCCGCTCAGGTACCGACAAGGATCCGCCGTGCTAGGATTTTGGAATAGCTGCATTGCGCAAGGGCCGTGTCTGGGGTCGATCCTGTAACCCGTCGTCCCATCTCTCTCATAAGGCTTTACCATCCCAACTCCTTTTCTAATAACTTTCGCTTCTTATGTAAATTCTACTGCTGGACTTCACACTGTCGATCCTTACCAGGTGGTAAACCTCTTTTTTCGTTCTTTTCAACATCAGAAGTGCAGGTCACCGTTCACTTTCAGAAGCTTCAAGACTAGACGTCTATTTTCCAACGTTCATTTCGATCCCTTGTTTCACGAAACCACAGCTCTTCGTCGTCCGTACCAGTCCTCAAATAACCAAACACCAAAGCCAACAGCCAACATGCATTCGTCAACTCTCCTCAGCGCCGTCCTTCTCGTCGTCAGCGCAAGCCTCTCCTTCGCTAGCCCAGTATGGCCTCACTTCTCGATCGGCAACGAGCACCTCGAGGTACTCGCCATCCGGGCCTCGACCAGCGTGAACCCAGCAGCAGTTTCAGACGTGGCCTGTATTGACTCGAGCGTGTAAGGACCCCCCATCCCACGACGATGAGCCTCCTTAAACCTTCACCACCACCTCCCGAGACGCATTCCGCTAATCCTCAACACCAGCAACATCGTCTTCCACGACCAAAACGTAGCCGAGCTCGGCATCTGCGGGGGCATCGCGGGCGCGATAACCAAGTGCGAGGGCTCGCCCACGAGCACCGTCGGGCAGTCCGGCAGCGCCAAGTTCTCGCTCAGCGCCGCCACGTCCGGTGCCACCATCAACATCTCCAAGGGCCGCTGGGAGCAGTGCGTGCGCGCCGCCAGGGCCGTGTGCCCGACCGGCAGCATGTCGGGGACGTGCGCCGGCGGCGCGTCGACGGGCGATGTAGATTTCACCCTCGACTCGCCGTAAGCAATCAGTCCGTCCATCCACCGGAACAAGAACAGGAACGCGAACAGAATGGAAACATCAGATTCCCCCGGACAACGCAAGAAATTCCTCCTGCTATAGTTGGGAAAGGAAGCGGGAGCTTCGGCGCGCATTGCGTATGTACATATATGGGTTTCGGATACCCCGACGGCTGACGGCGTTCTTCGGGTCTGGCTTGTTTGTTGGCGAATTGGGTTTAGATGGGATATTTGGTGGAACTCGTACAAAATTTATAAAAACGACATGACCTGGAAAAGCAAATCGCATCAGTGTATATATGAGGTACTTTGCCAAAGCAAACGAACCTGGGATGCTGATTTCCGAACGTCTTTGCATTCTCGTAACTGGGTATCATTTTGTAAACCTCGTCTGCATCCTGTATTTTTGCTATCCCACGCACGAAAGGTCATCCTGTGGCAATTTTGACGCCCGAACTCCATTGCTTTTGATGAGCTTCGGATACCCTCCTTACCCTTAAGTACCTAAACTAGGCAGTACTCCAGCGGTAACGATTCCTCTAAACATCCATCGCAATATCTCAGATCCCGTACCGCGTAACGCACTCATCCTTATGCGTCTCGAGGCAGTCGAGCGCGCACACGCGCACGCCGCACTTCATGCACTTGACACGCCCCCAGTAGCCGCAGACCTCGCAGAACACGCGGGCCGGGTACCGCCTGTCCCCGTCGTCCTCGGCCCAGCGCCCGCGCGCCTCGGCGTACGTGAGCGGCGGCGCGCGGAACAGCGCCCGCAGCTCCGCGTCGGTCGGCGGCGGCGGCACGCGCGAGGCGAGGAGCGGGTCGCCGTCGCTCGCGTGGGTGGGCGGGTACCCCGGCCGCGAGTAGGGCGCGAGGATCGTGCTTCTGTTGGCGTTGATGTTGCTCTCGGACTGCTGCTGATGCTCGGTTTCTGGCGCGTCGATCATCTGCACGTCTTCCTCCTGCTTTACGGCGGGGGTGGCCTTGGATGTCGAGGCCGATCGCGAGGTAGACCGGGGTTTCTTCTTGTTTTTGAGGGGCTGCTCTTTTTCTTTTCCTCCTCGGGTAGCTCTAGCACTACTACTTGCTTGAGTAGTTGCAGTAGTAGGGGCTGTGGAAGTAGTAGGCGTAGGAGCGAGCCTGTCCTGCGGCGGCAGGGCGTGGAAGTCGTCGAGGTGGTTGGCGAAGGTCTTCTGGGACTGGAGGATCTTGCGGACGTTGGGGGTGTGCTTCTTGACGCCCTTGTTGTCCCTGCGGGCGGATGCGGGGATCGGGATGCCGGCGTCGCGGTGGTAGTTGTCGCGATCGAGGGCCTCGATCTCGCGCCGCAGCTTGGCCTCCTGGCGGGCGTCGGCGTCGGCGTACAGCGCGCTCGTGCTGGCTCCTCCCTGGTTGCGCGCCGCGCGCTTGCGGTTCCCGGGCTGCAGCGACGTGGCTGCCGCCGCCAGGCTGGGCGCCGTGTCCGGCACGTAGGCCCAGCCGGGGGCGTTGGTCGTCTTGGTGGTCGCAAGCTCGATCACCCCGAAGTTATTCATGACTGCAGAACTTTGGGACGTGGAATTGGGAAACTTTTGTTGATCCCCCTGCAGGCTATGACGGGATGTGTTCTAAGCTCACGCCGAGGGGTCCACTTACTACAGCTTTGATTACGTAACAGAGTCACGTTTGTCAATCATCCCGTTGTTACTTTGTTAAGTACATGTACCTAAGGTAGGTTACCTTCTAATAATTTCATGCAAAGTACTCAACTTCTACGTAGAATGGTGGAGTGGTATGTATGCTGATGTTCTCCATATTTGTGGCAATGGAGGGACCTGTAGGTAATTCCTTACTTTCTACGCAGACTGCAGGCCAAGTTGTCACAATAGTAAATTGTGCCAAGAGATCGACGATGGCCTCAGATCCATTCGATTGACGAGAATATGCAGGTCCTTATGGATCAAAGCGGATAGAAGAGCTAAGGATGTCGCTATAAGGCTATAAGAGGTTACCTAACGATTGAGGCGTTCTGCAATGCAGCCATCCGCGCCACCAGCGTCTAATATCGAGATCCAACTTCAAGTTGCAAGCTCTATATACCAGTCCTTGCCAAAGGAGTACAACACATAGTGAACGGCAACTCACAGAAAATATGTCTTGCTTACAGCTATATCCTTTGGGCGCCTAATTTCACATCAATCTCACGTCGTTTACATGGGGTAATCTAGGTAATACTATTGTTCGTATACAACTGTCGATATAGTCATTACGTGTGTGGCGGGTTCCTGCATCGCTCTTGCTACCTACAAGAGGAGCAAATGAATCGTGGCGTTTGCCTTCCCCTCAGCTACAGGTATTTAATAGACGAACTCTGCTCCGTCCGTGTCTTACCCACCTTGTCCTGTCTCCTACCATCACGTCCTCTAATCGGCATCACAATTGGGTAACTTTATATTAGTTCGCACCATGGATCACTTTTCAGCGCTGCTCCATCTATCTCACGACCTTGAGCGTGTCTCTTTGAACAGGAACCCGGAAGGCCGTAGGGAGCTTGCGCGGGACGCACGAAATTCGGGAGCCGATATAGACGTAGAAGACGACTTGGCTCTTCTTTTCGGTCGATGCCATATAACTTTTGAAATGGCCAGAGAATTCCACAACGCCGATCTTGAGATATTAGATTTGACCGATGGCATTAAGCTGTGCAACGGACCAGGGCCAACAGTGAGTCGGGCCTTGTTCGAGCCGCCAGGGAATCCATACCTTGCTATGGTAGTGCAATGTAAGTCTCGCGCTATAGTCGTATTCACCGCGCTGGTGGACTAATGTGAAAGCGAATGATGCTAAGGCTCTCTCTTGGCCGCCACTCACGATATAACTAGCCTGGCACGCCACTCAGCCCGGGCGTTTGAAAGAGAACAGGTCAGAGTATCTGTAGGCCGTCAGATCCAGCGCGCATTGAGTGCGGAAAATGCTCGTGGTACATTAGCCGCAATCGACGAACAAACTACGTGGTTTGACTGGAGAGCTATGCTTGTATCCATAGCTTCTAGACTTGGGCTAGGCGATCCAGATACTGCTGTGTATGCTACCCCTATTCCGTGTCTTATTCCTTCATGAATACTAACGTAAGTAGACGCGAAACGATACCGTTCAACATCTTCGAAGTCCTCATGGTATTGTTAGCATCAGTGCAGCGGTTTCCTGAAGAGCGCGTACTCTTGATCGACACGACCCGAGCAGCATGCGTGCTCGTTGCGTGGACTCATTATATCCTTGGATTGTCTGTCTTGGTTCGGCGTGTGGTCGGCGGCCAGACTATAACAGACATGTTTGGAGACGGACGAGAGCAAGTAATCATTGACTTGCACCCGAAATTGCCAGAGCAGTGCAAGGATTCGGCAGCCCTCTGGTGTAGGGACGGGACACAACTGTTCAGGACTACCGACCTCCGTGCGAATAACATTAACGGTAGTTATCGAGCTCCTGCCACGGGCTGGGGCGCAAGATATTTACAACATTATGCGCGCTCTGCATATATCGACGGAGAGAGGCTGGTACGAGAAGGAATGATGCTATCGGCAGCATTTGCTTGGAAGTTCTGTTCTCGTTTACTTATTGCCTTTGACGTCTCACCTGAGGTCGATGACGCGAACAATTTTATGCCCTACAACGTTGATGGATGCTACATTCTCGAGGCTATTCTGTTTTTATTTGGCGTGGAGGAAATTTCCGATGAAGAATTCGAGACTATTCAAACATATGTCAACCACCTGTGCGGGGGCACTTTGTTGGACACCAGTATCCCGCCAGGCATGCTCAGCAATACCGGAATCATTCAGTCAGATTGGGAAATACTACGCAGCGCGTGCTTCGAGATCAGCGTGCTCATATATGCGTTTGCACACGTTGATAACCTAAATGAATGCATCGGACTTAGTATCGTCGAGATGGTAATTCCCGAGTCACATTTCAAGCGACTGCTGACGACGTGGGAGATAGGTTCTCCATTAAAGGTGACTGCCCTCAGCTGCCTTGACATCATGAGCAAAGCGATCACTGGGGATCGCAGAGACCCTGATTTTCACCAAATGAGTCTCATTTCCAAGCATGGTTGGAGTGTTTTCTTATCATCAATGACGGAAAATGACCCCGGATCTGTTCGTAAGTGACCTGCATCTGTCGTCGTATGCTGAGGGATGATTTTTGACCGACTACAGGAAAAGGGGCTGTGACGGTGCTTCCAGGTACCCCCTGCCTGGTAGATGTATACAAACATCGCATCTTAGAAGACGGTACAGGGTCGCCCGATGAATCAGGAGGAATTTTGAGTAGCGGATCTGGTTCCCAGCTGTCATCTGCCTGCCTGAACGCGATTTCGCTTGACCTTCCAGACATAGAGGAAAAAGACGATAGTTTCGTTGTATCTCGCGGCTATGTCGACAATCACTCCAGCATGGTAACTGAGAAGTATCGGACAGGTTACAGCGAGTTATACGCCGCCCAATGGTTCTCGCAAAACACGACGAAATGTCCGCATGCATGCAACGAGCAAGACACGGTATCTCTACCCCCCGGTTGTATACCAATCTACGGGTTCGGCGATTTCCTCCCTCTTTCCCTCGAGGGGCAGGTTTTCATATACCAGACAGCGGGGAACAAGCACGCCCGCTGGAGAGCTTTGCTTGCCATCGCAAATATCAAGGATCCTAAGGGTAACAACGGGAAAGACAGAACTTACCATCCGGTCCTGCTTAAAACGGATGAGACATGTCTCCAGTGTGCGGTGAACGAGGCTGTGGCTTACCCCATGACTCCTTGTTTCTTGGTGTTGTAGACAGGCCGCTGATGGGGGTATTTTCTTTGAAGGGTTGGATCCGGATTGGTGCTTTCAACAATGTATAAGATTGTACAGGGCCATATGTGTGCGATTTGAAAATGCTTTTCTTACGTTACCGATCCCCAAGTTGATCTTGGCATGGGCAGTATTGGTTATTATCTTATGTACACGCTTCTTCGGTCATTTGTATCATCGCATTTCTATTGTTTTCTTAGGTTAATTAGCTGTGTAGCTTCAGTCCTTAGTCGGGAAATGATCTCGAATCTAAACCAGGTAGTGCTCAGATTTCCACTCTAGTCGAGTTTTTCTTTTCGGCGTATAATCTTGTAAAAGCCAAAATTAGCTTCACTCCTCATCTAGCTTATCCGCCGCCTCCTCCCAATCTTCCTCGACGGGCTGCTGCTCGACCTTCTTCTTGTACTCTTTCTTGAAAGCAACGAAGTTGCTTCGCAGCGACACTGGGTTGGCCGTCGGCGGCGGCTTCGGCCTCGCGGCAGACCGGCCGACGACGGCGCTCCATCCCCCTTCGCCCTGCGTCTGGGCATCTCTCTCGCTCCGCAGCACGTTCAGCGAGTCGTCGGTATGACACAAGAACACGCCCTCACAGATACCCGCACGTTTTACCGTGCGCGAAAGGGTAGGCTTGAGGGCCGTCAGGGAGGACTCGAGGATCTGCGGTGTCCACGCGCCTGAGCCCTTGATGACGACTTCATCAGAGGGTAGGAAGCTCGTGTGGAACTTCACGCTCGGGTAGGCCGCGTATTCTCGCTGAAGCGCGGATTCGAGTTCTTCGATAGTCAGCCCAAAGCGCGGGACTGTAAAGAGCAGTGCGTTGTAAGGTAGCGTCGCAGCGGTGTCGGTACCGTCTGGCGCCGACGACTGGGCGGGAGGGATCTGTTGTGCTCTGATCTTCACGCATTGCCCAAGGGTCTTCATCGGCGCTGCGACGAATCGCGGGGTCTTAAAGAGACATACGTGACGGTGAGGCTCGGGATCCGCGCTTTCGCTATCAAACCCGAAATCATCAGCTAGCGAGTGAAGAAAGGCTCGCTGCTGAGACTTCATCGGTTTGAATCTCATAAATTTCTGAGAGGTTTCCGAGGCAAAGACACGATACTCTCTTTCGTAGGCCTGAGCAAATTGGGCATTTTCCTTGAAAAGCCTAAGGGTAGTATCGGAGTAAGGGACATGGTCATCCGTGTGACTTTGCGGGTCGATGTTGAGCGCGTCGGCCAACCGCGCATTGCGCTGCAAGCGGAGACACTCTTCGTCGCACTTGAGCGGTTCTCGTTGAGGCGATGTGTTATTTTTGGTCGCCATACATTTGACCTCTTGTTTTCTGCGTTGACACTCGCAAGTAATGAATGATTTTGCTTGACAAGGCTTATCCTCCTTGCAGGGGTATGGAGCGTGGCATTGCTCAGCGTCCAAATGTCCACAGTTCCGCGTCTTCCCGCAGGGCTGCTTGCATCGAGATCCCGTGCTGTCGGCATCTTCGCATTCACCTGGTCGGTGGCAGGTCTTCCTACACGTGTGAGTGCCACATCTAAGCTTCAACCCACAGGGCAAGCCACAACGCGGCTCTTCAAACCAGCAAGGCTGGTTCTTGAGGGGTTTTTTGCCACAGACGCATCGTTTCTCCACGAGAAACGGGCACTTTGGACAGGGTTCACTATCAGTGTGGCAATTATGGGATACCTGCGGGTGTCCACACGGCCGAGGTCTTGTACAGTCGAAGCGACATTCTGGGGGCCGAGTACCACAAGGCTGTGGTGGCTGAAGGACAGTACGACCGCAGTTACAGCTGATCTCCTCGAAAATAGCCTCAGGACAAGATGGGCAGGGTCCCTTGTGGCATATTTGTTGACATTGATGTTTTCCACACTTCAAGTCTCGTCCGCAGGGGCGGGTACAGATATGTTCCGCTTCGACTTCGTCATTTCCGGAACCAGCGTGCCTATTCTTTCTTTTTGCTGCCATTCTCTCCGCTGCTTTCTTTTCACCTGGGCAGCAATGTTCACCGTGCTCATGTCTCCCGCAGTTAAGCTGAGCACGGCAGATTCTCATGCATTGGGGTATTTCGACATTACCCTGGTGGCAAACTGTACTCGTCTTCGTCCTCCCGCATTGACAACTGATTTCCATCATTTGCATACACGGCGCGCACGATCCCGAGTGGCAGGTATCCTGGCAGAGATGGCCGCATGATAGTAATTTGTTGCATTTTTTGCTGCAATTAGGGATAGAATCTTCGCAACTCTGCCTGAGCTGGTCTAGGATTTCCGTCAACGGTGTTTTGCCGCATGGGCAGTGAGTTATCAAGTCAGGGGAAAACGGGCAATGGGCAGCATTTTCGTCCTGTGTGTGGCATCCCTTTTCGCAACTGTGCTTCCCACAATCGAATAGTCTGTCGCAGTTCGCATCGCAAGAGAAGGAACCCCAGTACCAGTTCTCAGGGAACTCGTTACTGTCTAGAAGGTCGCCTTCTACGCTTACTTGGCCGTAATTGTATGACTCGTTCTTGTCGCCACGCTCTTCGCAAGGAATCTCTTTCGATTCTCGGCCGCAGTAACAAACAGAGAAAACAGGGATCTCGCAGCTCCCGCAGAGGCCGGAATGGCATTCTTGATGGCACTCGTGCTCCCCGCAAGGTAAAAGATCCCCGCAGATCTCATGGCAGCTCCATCCATTGATATAGTCTGTCTCACCACAGCGTTTAGTAGATGTGTGTTTGCCGCAGAAACAGGATTGACTCGGTCCCATCTGAAGACACGGGGGACAAGGTCCAGCGTGACACTCAAGAGGACACGGATGCGGACAGGTCCCTCTGGGTTTTGAACATGTTTGGCCGCAGCTATGTGGACTGAGCCCTGGTATTGGCTTGGGGCTGATCTCTTTGCCACACCAACAGTGATAAGTAGAGGGTTCGTCGTTCATAGCGGAGTTACAACCCGGACACCTCCAATTGGATTGCTGCTGGTCAGAATTTCGAGTTCGATTGGAGAACCACTTATTCACACAGCTCATGTGAGTTACCGTCCAGCATATGGAACACGACCATACTTTTGAATTGCGCAAAACTTCATTAGTGCATATAACGCATTCATAGTGCCCGTTGCTGATGTCTTCGTGGATCCTGGTGGAGAGGTCATCAGCAGTCGACTTTGACGCCCTCCGAGTAGCATTGGCTTTGGCCTGCGGCCTTATAGTGTTGGTGGTGCGCTGTTCAGCTAGGGGCTGACCTGGTACGAATTCTCGTGCACCAACATTCAAACCTGCTGGCGTCGTCGGATCGGAATCTTCGGTTTCCGTGCTAGTTGTAAGATGGCCACCGAATGTTCGCAGCCCACCCAACATGGCTCTGTGGCTGCCTTCATTACCTCCCCTTCTTGAACCCCTGGGGCCTCTGGAGCCCCTGGGTCCTCTCCGCCCTCTTCCGTTCCGACTTTCAGAAGACGTATCAGCCGAAGCCGTTGGTGCTGTGGATTCTAAGGCTGGCGCTTGGCTTCTGTCGGGATCTCGTTGGCCACGTTGCTGATGACCTCCACGACCTCCACGGTTCCCGCTAGATCTCCCTCCCCTCGGCCGACGACCACGGCCCCTTGGGTTTGATGGCGACTCTGAAACTTGCGAATCCGCCATGTTCACGTCCCGAGGCCACAGAATAGACTCGTGTGAGCTCAAAGCCAGGATTATCAGCCGGATTGGAAATGACTGGTCTGTTTTCGTGATGCGCTTTTTGAAATACAGCGACTTCAGATGTAGGATGTAGGAAAGAACTGCAGGCTGATACAAACGCGAGCACACTCGAATTTGCGCGACAAAATGAAAAAAAAAAAATAGTAGAAGAATTATCTAGAAAATCAATGAAACCCAACCCAGAGTGAATGAAGTTAATTGGGTTTGCTCTGTTGGAATGGATTTCTTCGAAGTCAACTGTGGCGATGGTTGATGAGTCTTCCTGCAAGGCTGTGAGTCAAGGAAAAAAAAATGGACCACTAATTTGGTAGCGATGTCATAGGCGGCCGATAGGGCTTCCAGGCCCCGCGGCAAGGGCCGAGATAGAGGGGACCCTGTAGATCATAGATCA
This sequence comes from Hypoxylon sp. FL1150, assembly GCA_022495205.1. Lineage (NCBI taxonomy): Eukaryota > Fungi > Ascomycota > Sordariomycetes > Xylariales > Hypoxylaceae > Hypoxylon > Hypoxylon sp. FL1150. The sequence continues at coordinate 41,839 of MU376190.1, read as the reverse complement.
TAGGTACCTCCCTCGCCTCCTCCTATGGCTCACGGACCACTACGGAGAAGACTAGCGCGCCGGAACGATCTCTAAGCCAATGATAATGAATCGGCAAACAATATTCTGTTCGTCCGGTACCTACCTACCTACCTAAGGTACCTACCTAGGTAGTGACTGATTTTTCCCTGTTCATTGCAGATTTATTCAACATGATTCATTCTGATCTAGCGGCAACTAAACAATGCGAGAAATTCCACGGCCAGCCTTACTAGAGTAAGGTAGATAGGAACTGCTTTTTCTTCGATACATCTCGACTTTTCGGTCCTACTCAACCTATAACTGAAAGACATGGCTGTCAGCCCGTTCCTCACCGCAACACCACCACAATCCATTCGTGCGGCTGTTGGTCATGAGGCAGTGCTTCTATTGCTTAAGCATCTGTCCGTCTGCATGCAGCAAACGGCAATTCGCATACATTTAATACCAGTTGCTCATCACGTGCCTACAGTGGCGCTCGATGGTGTCAACTCATCTTCCAGCTAATGCAGTTCGATCGCCATCACCTGCCCGGGCTGCGTACATTTTCATAGCCTACTATGATATGCGCCTCGAAGCTTGACAGGCGAAGGCGCTTAGAAGATTATGGAAGGTGCCACAGTCACATCCTTCGTTTCAGTTCAGCTTGGATTGGACTGAGATCACTTTTGCACATGTCCTCATGATAAGACGATGTTCTTAGAGGGTTGAGATGAGGCATATGTTATGGACTTTGGCCATCAAGACTTCACTGGCTCCAAAACATAAACTACGCAAGAGTCGAGACGTTCCAGCCCCCAATTATGGACCATCGACTTACATTGTGAATCAAGGTAGGTAAACCGGCGGCTCGGGTTTCACAAGCTTTATTGGGGGAAGCCCTCAAAAAGAGACGTAAATGGAAGCCTTGACAGGTATCAGAATAGAGATCGAGCCGTGCGATCGTCAGGTCTATCTACCCATTAGGTGGTAAAAAGTAAGCTAATCTGGCACTAGATACACGTATCTGCAAGCTTGACCAGCCGTTATACGATAGCTTTCTTATAGGTAAAGCCTGTCTAAAAAGTTCTCGTTGTCATGGCTCCAGGGCGTACGTCAACCTCGCAGAAAAACGCCTACCCAAGCCATGCTCGGCGCCCGAGCAGGCGTTGCAGCATCTGGCGGCCGATGCATGCGTTGGTCTTACGAAGTCGAATTTAGCAACAAAAATCAACCTCACGAAGGAAGTGCTTCCCACCATTACAATTTTCAATTTTCTTGCAGCGTAGCATCCACAGAGTGGCATGGTCGTCTGAAAAACCAAAGACCATAAGCTATATCGTGATTGGTCGGACAAGGTAACAAAAGCGATGTACAACTAAGATACATGCAGCAAACCTCGTATGTATGCTCATAGGTTGACAGCACTACACCAACCAGAGATGCGAGCGCGGGATGTTTTTTTATTGGGCTTTATCACCCGTCTTTGCGCGAACTTCAACCACCACATCGGTTCCTCTCGGTGCTATCTTGCGATATATCTCTACAACCACCATCCGTTAAGTGATACATCAACTTCCTAGCATTATCCATTTTCTGGTATGATACTAATGTCCCTGTTAACGGTATTTCTCTCCCACTGAGATACCACCTAGGTATCTCATGGAAAAGTGACCCCTGGGTCTTAAAACACATACATTTGAATTATCTCTGTCAATCACGTTCGAGGTATTAGTCGAGCAATGAACTTATCAAGGCGATAGTTCAACAGGAAACGCCTTTAATGTAACAATGCAGCCACTTCCACATGGAGTATATTAAGTGGCTTGAATGACTTCCCGTGGCTGTTTTTACCCCATCATACTCCACGATTTACGCCGATCTCAGGCCAGGTGATACGCCGCATGAAGCCACCTCGTTATACCGCCGGACCGGCTCAGCTTTTGACACTTATCTTGTCTCTACCTCTGCAACGCAACCGCATATTGCATGATCTCTTGATCAAATATTATGCTGACTCAGAGCTAGTGATACTATCAGGTTACCATCTAGTGTCGAAGCTTGAGCTGCGTTTCTGGGATTATGATTATCATATTTTGATAAACTACCTCCTACCCCTGCCGCCATGCGTGGTTGCACATATCTTACCCTTGCCCCTGAACTTCGTATCGAGTACCCGCCCCACTATCGGCTAGTCTCCGAGGGTTTAATGGATGAATCTGCACACCTTCTTACGACCTCCCAAGTGCCTAAGCCGATGTCACTTTCTAGATTTGGGCTTACTATCAGTGGATTGTGCTGAGAAAAAGTAAGGAACAAGAGAAAAAAAAAGACATTGTAGCCCCGCGGTTCAGATTCTAGCGAATCCTGCCCCCGACACGACTCTCATAATACTGCTCAGATAAGTTTGATACAACTCTACTAAACAAGCATGGAGTCCGGACTATCTATGTCAAGATACTCGGGATATGAAGACGATCCACGCCGGCGCCGTGGGTGTTGATGCTGCTACCGAGTGATAGTGTGGCATGCGGCTGTTAGCCCTATTATCCGTCTTGATTGGGCACACCCTTGTTATGCTGCATCTCAGGGTGGGTTGCAGTGAGGTCCAGCCGAATCTCAATACATGGAGGATGCGCGCTAGCATCTTGTATCGACCTCGGGGTAGGAAGTGATATACATATATCCTTGCATGCCGTCCCCAATGTTTCCCTTCATAGTTTATACTTCCCTATCCTCGAAGCCCTTGAATGAGCTCCTTCTGAGTCGGACAGCATTTTGAGGCCCCTACTCGTGGGAAGGTTTCCATCATGAGGACCATTCAGAACTACTTAACTCTTTCTTCACTTCTGCTCCTTGCCTCAGCCTACCCTTCCCAACCTGAGCTGATAGTCCCGGAAGCTTCCCAACTTAGTGGACCATGGCGATATAGCGGTTGCTACCTGTATGTGATATGCCTCCTTCCGATTTCCGAACCTGGAGACTAATCGACTCCTAGTGATGTTGGTCGGACGATTAATGCGGCTTCCACCACGTCAGATGGCATGACAGTGGGGAAATGCATCGACTTCTGTGACAAGAAAGGCTTTCCCTACGCCGGAACTGAAGATCACAACGAGTGCTGTGAGTGAATCCTCGTTTCTGATGCGCAACCATGTTTATGCGCATGTGTTAACAATCACTAGACTGTGGGACAAGCCTCGCCTTTGGCGCCAAAGAGGTCGAAGACGCAACGGAATGCTCGACAGGCTGCTCGGGCGATATCACAGAAGCATGTGGTGGTTTGAATCGATTAACGCTATTCTTCAATCCGTATAACACCGGCCCTAAGCCGAAGAGTTATGACTTCAATATGCAGCATATTATACCTACTCCCAGCCTTTCCAATACTATCTTAAGAAGAGCTGCCGATCCAACCCCATCAGCTGCCGGCCCTTCGCAACCTTTGGTCATAGCCGATTACAACTGGTATGGCTGCCAGACGGAAGCTACCAACATCCGAGCGCTAAGCCTGTTCACCTACGCAGATGATGCTATGACACTGGACAGTTGCCAGACCTTTTGCAGCGGGAAAGGAACAACCTACTTCGGTGTCGAATATGCTCGCGAATGCTACTGCGGTAACAAGTTCGAGACGGGCTCGGTTCCGGCCCCTGAAAGTGATTGTAGCATGCTCTGTGCTGGAGACCAAACGGAGTACTGTGGAGCTGGTAACCGCCTCTCTGTCTATGTCAAGAATGGAACGGAAATTGTCACGACCTCCAGCGCTTCTGCCACTACAGCGCCGACGAGTAGTACCCCGGCAACACCGGAAGCCACCGGGTTTCCTGATGGCTGGACTAACCAAGGCTGCTGGCAGGATGGACCGAACGGCCGTATTATGCCAACCTACCAGGCGCCCGATGATCCCGAATTGACGCCGCAGAAGTGTGCGCAAGTCTGCTTTGCCAACAACTACACAATCTCAGGAACCGAGTACTACACGCAGTGCTTTTGTAGCGACGCGATCTACAATGGCGGAGTCGCAAGCGATGATACTTCGCTGTGCTCAACCCCTTGCGGAGGCGACAGTTCCGTTATGTGTGGAGGCTCGGGATATTTGACAATCTACTCGAATGGCACACCGCCTGTCTACAAAGCACCCACTCCAGCCAGAGACGTCCCTAATTGGACGTATCAAGGGTGCTATGAAGACAACGTCAACAACTCGCGAACCCTGTTCTGGCAGCTTACGTTCCCTGGTACCATGACCCCTGAGCAATGTCTGTCGCAATGTGCTTCATTCGGCTACGCTGCTGCGGGTCTAGAATACGGCGACGAGTGCTATTGTGGTGACCCTATAGACATTGGTACCTCGGGCTCGACTGTGACACCAGAGGAAGACTGCAATGTCGCATGCGCTGGTGATGCCTCTGCTATATGCGGCGGAGGATCCCGGCTTTCAATGTACTTCTGGACTGGAACGGAGCCACTCTACGTGTTCCATTACCCTCAGGGTAATGATGCTGGCACGTACTCCAACCTAGTCGGCGGCGTTGTTACCCCCTTGATGACGATGCAGTCGATTACTGGCAAGGTTACTTTCTTGGAAAAATGGGGAACTGGTGCGGCCAATAGTACCGGCGCTTACGAACTTGACCTCACTCAACTTGGAGATTTCGACGCTGCTTGGAGAACCATGCACGTAAAGACTGACATCTTCTGCTCCGCAGGTCTCATTCTTCCAGACAAGGGTGCAAGGCAACTCACCGTGGGTGGTTGGTCTCTCGACTCGACTTATGGCATTCGTCTGTACACCCCTGATGGCTCAGATGGTGTCAAGGGAACCAACGATTGGGAAGAGAATGTTCAGACTCTCAAGCTTCAAAGAGGGAGATGGTACCCGTCTGCGATGCTTATGGCGAACGGATCAATCTTAGTTGTTGGTGGCGAGATCGGTTCGAACGACAAGCCGGAACCCACCATTGAACTTCTCCCTCAAGTAGGCCCTGTCATTACCATGGACTGGCTTCAACGTACAGACCCGAACAACTTGTATCCATTCTTGGCAATCCTCCCTGGGGGTGGTATCTTTGTTGCTTACTGGAACGAAGCTAGGATACTCGACGAAGTCACGTTTGACACGACCACAACCTTACCCAACATGCCGGGTGGTGTCAACGATGACATGGGCGGTCGTACGTATCCTCTCGAGGGCACAGCTGTTCTCCTGCCTCAGTTCGCTCCTTATACCGATCCCCTCGGTATCTTAGTATGTGGTGGCGCCACCCTTGCTCACTCTGCTCTGGACAACTGTGTGTCAATATACCCCGAGGCTGCGAATCCAACCTGGACGCTCGAGCGCATGCCCTCCAAGCGTGTTCTGAGCTGCATGGCTCCTCTTCCCGATGGTACCTACCTAATCGCCAACGGAGCCCACCAAGGCATTGCCGGGTTTGGGTTAGCCGAGGATCCCAACTTCAACGCTCTTCTCTATGACCCCTTCCAGCCTATCGGATCCCGTATCTCCGTCATGGCGAACACTACGGTGGCGCGTTTGTACCATAGTGAGGCCATCACGCTCCTCGACGGGCGCGTCCTGATCACCGGGTCCGACCCTGAAGATGGCAAGAACCCGCAAGAGATCCGCGTCGAGGTGTTCACGCCACCGTACCTGTACAGCGACAAGCCGCGCCCGTCCTTTACCGTCGAGAACAAGGACTGGGATTACGGCGAGAGCGTCACTTTCCAGCTGGGCGCGGCTCCCGCCGGAACGATCCAGGTGTCGCTGCTCGGCGCCGTCTCCAGCACGCACGGCAACTCGATGGGCGCGCGCACCCTGTTCCCCGAGGTGTCATGCGCGGGCACAACGTGCACGGTGGTGGCGCCGCCGCGTGTCTACGTCGCCCCCGCCGGCTGGTACCAGATGTTCGTCCTGCAGGACGGCATCCCGGCCGTCGGCACCTTTGTCCGCATCGGCGGCGATCCCGGTCAGCTTGGTAACTGGCCCCCCGGAGATGACTTTACTAGACCTGGAATATGAATAAAACCGGAAACGGATGGGACGGGAGGGCGGGTAAATGGATGGACGGATAGATGGATAACATAGGAATGGACAGGACATCATTACGATTCGATGATTGCATTGTACTTGGTGTTAGTATTAACCACATGATCAACACCTAAGCAGGACTCGAAAGTTGTACTGCTTCTGGTCTGAGCTTGCTGAGATAATCTTGTATTACGAGTGAAATTGTAATTAATATGTTGGAGCGAGTGAACATAAGCTCATTTGCAGTTGCCTAAATCTTGCTCGCGAACTTTGGAAGGTCCGGTTGTCTGCGACACTGCACGCTCTTCTCAATGGAATCAGCCTAACGCAGTTCCCACACGGTGGTTATAAAACTTGTTACACCGAGGTTGTCGAAGTTCGACTTAAGTAAGCCTGCGAACTCCTCGCTGCGGCTGTTAGCTTTGTACTTAACTAGTGTCAGAAGACTGCAGCCCCAGGACTGCATATTTACCCCTTATCTGACTGCCTCCAATACCTACGCTTCACGAACATCCTTGTATTTTTTTTTCTTTCCTCTAAATAAAGCTCTCTCTCGCGTGGAGCCCCTGAAGACGTCCCTCACGTCAGCACCCAAAGCAGAGCTCGGTCAGTCCCGACATAGATCTAGATATCGGCGCCGACACACTGCATCGCATCAACTATCCCGATATGGAACTGGAGTAAAGCAATACTGTGAGCCGCAAGAAAGTAGGAACCAAAATGTCTCTTCTGTGCCGCCGCCCCTATTTGACATCCTTATACTCAGTATACAGTAAGCAGATGCCTTCTTGGCGCCTCTGATGTATGGAATAGGGGTAGCTAACGCCTTGGTACCGGTCGCACCTTAACCATAACCCCCTTTCTTAGCGAAGCCACCAACCTGGGGCATCTAGGGTACTACGTGCCAATTGTAACGTGTGGCGGCGATTGTAAGAGCCTCCGATCGTAATCGGCGTTTGCGCCTACTATACGAGCTTTATGTATCACATATACAACGTGGACTCCCGCGGCCGCCTCGCACCACGCCCACCTGATGTATCGCTAGACGCATAAGATAGACAAGATAGACCCGGAGTTCGGGTACGGGCTAGCTGCCTGTTTTTAAAACATTTGGCATGACGAGCGACCGTGCCTGCGAGCGAAATTCGCAATTGTGATGGCACTCGTGTTATACTCGTCACATTACATACGCGTGTCCGACTTCCCCTCATGAACGCACTGGCATCAGGGTATAGGCAAGCGATAAGGGGGCTGCTGAATCCCTCAACTTTGAACCCTGAAGCTAAGCGGCGACTTTGGACCAAGTCGTAGGCACTTGTGCTACACATGGCAAGCATACTTGCGGCACAATGAGTCGCGAGACAGCTGATGGTGAGAGATAGGATTGCATAGACGCGATAGTGAGATAGATAGCTCGCTGTCTACTTCTTAGGTAAATAAAACCCCTTAATTTCCATTGGCAATTATCTTACCGCGTCTAGACACCAACGCTAAGAAAGCAGGAAGCAGAACAGTGATGGAAAATAACATGATCCTACCCCTACCGCCCAGGTAGGCAGTTAGAGGCCGTAAGCGATAGCGGGCGCTGTCTCAGGTGAATGTATGAGCTGACCTTGGGATGGCCTTAGGTAATGCTACCTACAGAATACCAGACGAGAGAGTGGCACGGCGAGTTGCAAAGAAGACCTAAATTCGCACGCAAGGTACCATATCGCCTTTTCCATTCGTGGGCGTCGTCAGCTCTTATTCTTTAACAGGATACCGATAGCTCGAGAGTTGGTGGCCGTTTGGGGTCCAGCGTGGTTCAATAGCCGCCCATTGTAAACAGTTGTAAAAAGTCGGGATGGTAGGTAGGATTTCAGCTCGGCAGCAGCCCCGAGTGGCTGGAAGGGCTACCTAGTTCTGATTGAATATGAAAGACCACGACCTGAGACCTGTTACGCGCGATGCAACGACGCATCTAACTGTAGAGTTTTAGAGTTATGGCACCGCCACCCCAGATATGAGTTCCATTATCACCTCCTTTCGATTGGGCTGGGTGTTGGTGTTGCTATACCTTCGTTAAGCCCCGTACGAAGGCGATTTTCGGCCGACGGGTAACAGGCCCGCAGCTGCATGGATTGGGGGCATCGCCCGATCGGGGAATTTGGGCTTGTCCAGGTCGTCGCTGTAGGATTCCCTGTTCTGCATCTTCCACGGGGCTGTTTCGTATATAAGACTCACACTAAAACGATAACTCCTCCCTCTTTGTAATCGCTTCTGCAACCTTTTTGATCCTGCCAGGGGCTCCCCGATGCAGACCTTCCCGCTGCGCCGACTCCGTGTGGCTAGGCAGACTGCCGTGCGATAGCAGAACCACCACGACAGTCCAAAGCATATCATATTAATGGACACTCTCATCGCCCTCTTCTACTACCTCCTACGTGTGGACGTGTGCTTGCTTGCTTCATTTTCTCTCCTGCTGTGTACCTTTCGCTGCATGGCACGAGCCCTTATAATATAGAAAGATTTTCGTCGTCTACTTCAGCTCGCCCACGATGGGATCTATCGCCGAGTGCACTTTTGATACATGTCCTGTCGCCGCCTCGCCTTACGGTTATCCGCCGAGTACCATAGCTGATGCTATTTTCTTCATCATTCACATCGGGTCCTTGCTTGCCTGCCTGCTCTACTCATATTACCTAACCGATTCGAATAAGAGATGGCTAAATTTCAGCATACCCGTCTCGATAGCCTGCCTTTTCGAAGCCATCGGATACGCAGTCAGGCTGGGAAGCGTATCTGATCCTTGGAACGTGGCCTTGTATGCCACTTCGACATCCTTCTTACTAGTCGCCCCGGCATTGGTCTCCGCAGGGTAAGTGTGACACTCCCTCTTCGTCCTCATATTAGGTCTCGAGCATCGTGTTGACTATTATAAGCATTTATATGACCATACCCGAAACAATAGCTATACTAGGCGTGGAGCACTCGCTTGTAAACACTACACATTATCCTCATCTGATTTGGATCGACGTAGTCGGATTCGTTCTAGAGCTTGTCGGCATCATTATCTCCTTCTCGGATCTGTCTCCCGATAGGGGTCTCGGTCCCCACATCGAACTCGGCAATCCTATTATTGCCGCCGGCATTGGATTGCAATCGTTGTCCTTGATCTGTTTCCTCGTCCTCTTTGCTGTCGTACTATTCCGTGCTGCCGTTGCCCACCATCAATTCGGATACACGACATTCCATCCGATACACGGTTTCCTACCAATGGCTCATCGATTCAAATTCTTTATTGCGATGGTGTTGATATCCGTCATGTGTTTATTAGGGAGAAACCTCTATCAAATGGTGATATTAGGCACAGGCCTAAACAGTTCGACAGCAAAGAACCAGGCCCTCTTTGCAGGACTCGACAGCCTCCTTGTTGCGGAAGCGGTGGTTGGGTTGGTTGTCGCACATCCCGTAAGGTTTCTGCGGGACGGGGTAGAAAAGAGACGAGGCAGCAGAAGCACCACTCCAATGATGGCGGAGGAGCAGAGGGCAACCCAATATGGCATATATGACCGCCCAACTGGGCATGATCATACGCCATGGGGTAGTGCTGCGAACAGTACAACCAATTTCATATAGTGCGTTAATTGAATTGTTGAATCTATTTTGCGGCCTGATGATCGTGGACGGGAATAGCTGGTTGGAAGTACGAGGACAACATCATGGATACTTGCCCCTTAAAGTTCTTTAACAATGCTATGTTTCCATGTTCGTATCTTCACCTTCATATTTGGCAGCGGGAAGGTAGGCGACCATCGCTTTGCTTGCGCCCTCAACGCAATACTGGACTACATCGATCTTGGTGCCGTCAGGGACCAGCTTGGCAATCTGTCTTAGATCGCTAGTCCGTGGCAAATAGAGAGCGTGATCCATACTTCGGTAAGCACCGTGTAATCTGTCTAGATTGTATGGTTCCATAGTGTTTAGATCGAAGATGTCGTCGGGGCTGTACCCCGGTCCGCCCCAGGGAGGCGAAGCAAATAAGACCGTGGTTTCCACATCTACCCGCAGGTCGTCCTCGAGCTGTTCCGGGGTGTTGAGGAGGGAATCTAGGAACTTGAAGCTGTCACCTAGGACCCATATGATACTATCAGCAACGCCATGCAAAGACGCATTGTGCTGCGCGCAGGCAAGCGTGGGTGCGTCTAGCTCGACAGCAATCACCTTTTCCCAGCGTGGCGTCGAGCCGTCTTCAGCCGTAGCGAGGGCGAGACCAATAGAATTTGCTCCTACGCCTGCAAAGAGATCGATGACCGTAGTCTTGGATGTGCTAATAATAGAACTGAGATCTTGTGCGATTTGACTAAAAACCTGTTAGCTCGTGTTGAGGGTGTTGAGGGTGGAACGCTCCTCAGAAGGATGAAGCTTCCAAATTGGGAGATAGGGCAAGGAACTCACTTTGCGATGGGCTCGGGAGTTACACCAAACCAGGCATCCGGTGTCATATAGATGCCCTCGTTGTAATAGGGGAAAATAGTGAACCGTTGCTGCCAGTACCTATAAGAAAGATCGCATAAGTAAAGTGAATATAGTGACTTATAAGCAGGAATGATCATGCAACTTACTTCTGCAGATTCCAAGGTACTTCACCTAGACGAGTCCAATGGTGGCATTGGTCTGTCAGTGGGAGCTTGTTAACCCGTCTCATTTTGACACAGCGCACAGCGGGGTCGGTGTACATGAGATGAACGAGCTACTGATATTAGCTTAGAAGTAAACAATGAATTATGAGCCAAGCCTACCTCCTACAGATGAACTCGAAAGATATTGAGATGCTCAGAGTGGAAGTCGAAGAAATTCGAGATTGTATTCGGTTAGCGAGTTACCCCGTACCTAGGTAGTTCACGCAAGGTCCTCTTCAGCTGCACAATTAGGTGCATATATTGCCAAGACCGCATTATGCACATAAAAGCTACGCTACGACCACGGAGCTAGCGTTTAGTGGTGTAAGGCTGAACTAGGGCGACCTAAATGACAGCTGTAGCTTTCTCGATAGGATCAAATTCGCTAGAGCAAGTACCTACAAACCATAAACCACACTCGGTACAAGAATCTCGACTGTTTACAACATTCAACATCCTAAGACCTAGACATACCAGTTCCCGACCGAGCACACGCGAGCCATGTTCAACGCATTGAATCGATACCTATCGCGGCTCGACGGCGACGCGCGGCCGAACCAGCAGCGGGACGGGCCCGGCTACGGGTTCCAGGTGCTGCGCAACACGAACCTGTCGCTGGGCGTGGAGCCGTGGTTCGACTTCATCGTGGGCATCAACGGGCGGGTGATCGAGAACCCGGACCCTCGGCTGTTCGCGCAGGAAGTGCGCAACTGCGCGGGCGGCAGCGTAGCCCTGGGGCTCTGGAGCGCCAAGGGCCAGCGCACGCGTGTCCTGCACGTACCGGTGCCGGCCGACACGCGGTCGCTGGGGCTGTCGCTGCAGTGGGCGCCGCTGGCGCTGGCGTCCAACGTCTGGCACGTGCTGGACGTGGCGGCGAACTCGCCCGCCGACCACGCGGGCCTGCTGCCGTACAGCGACTACGTGCTCGGGACGCCCGACGGCGTGCTGCACGGCGAGAGCGGGCTCGGCGAGCTCGTCGACGACTACGTCGGCCGCCCCCTCAAGCTCTGGGTCTACAACAACGAGTACAACGTCACGCGCGAGGTCGAGATCGTGCCGAGCCGCGAGTGGGGCGGCGAGGGCGCGCTGGGCTGCGTCCTGGGCTACGGCGCGCTGCACCGGCTGCCCGCGCCCCTGAGCGAACCCGTTAATGCGCCGGGCGAGACCATGTTCGATGGCGGCAACCCTAACAATACAGGCGCGACCGCAGACCAGTTCACGACGCTAGCTCCGCCGACGAGCGATGTTGGTGGCGCGAGTAGTACGTTTATCCCGGCATCATCGCCGTCGGCGGAGTTTCTCGTGCCCGCGCAGATGGTCGGCAGCACACCACCGCCTCCAGCCAGCGGCGCGCCGCCACGGGGCAAGAAGAAAGAGAGACACGGCCACGGTGTTCCAAGTAGGCTGGACGATTACTTCGCGGAAGAGGAAAAGAAGAGCAAGGCGCTGGATGGCAATATAGCTGCAAGCAAGACACCGCCACCGCCACCTCCGAAGGCAGGTGGTGGCCCGCCGAGGGGGGGACCGCCAAAGGCCGAGGTGCAGAAAGCTGGGGATGGGGATGATGATGTGGATTAGAAAGCTTAGGTACTGTATCACAATTATAAAGCACGAAATGATATCCTGATCGAATCGATATTTGCACTTTTTTGATTTGTCTCATTTTTGCCATGGCCATTTTTTTGTTCTAAAGTACACAGACGACATGCCTCTCTGTTTCTAGCAGCCGTCAAGGCATTGCCACTTTTGCTCGTCTTGTCATATCCCTTGCGCGCCGTGCTCCCTCAGTTTATGAAGTTGATGCAGAAGAAGTGTAGAATCAGGCTGCCGATAACGTAATCTGCAAATGCTCTTGAGGTATGTGTTAGTCTCGAGGTTCCGATCGTTTTAAGGGGCTCGGTAACATTACCTCTCCGGCGATACTGAAGGGAATTCAGACTTGTTTGCTTCGGTTGTCTGGATGCGTAGCGATGCTGTTTGTCTGTTAGTCAACTGCTTAGGGGCACACCTGGTGCAGCAACCTACCAGTAAGGACGAACTGTCCAACCGTTGCGGAAAAGCCCGAAAGGAAAGCATTGAAGGGCTGTATATAGCACAGGGTAATCAGCTTAAGAATTGCATGGCCGTACTCCTTGATGAGGTGCACGTACGTAGTTTCCAGCCAAGATGCAGTACGCAAACTGCAAGCCGCCCACCAGAACAAGGAATGCCATAAACACATCAATTAGCTTGGTGCGCTGGGGCGTCGTCTTCTGGTAGTGCTCGACAATATTCAGGGCGACCTTGTCGAACGACTGAACACCACTAGAAGTAGGCTTGGTGATAGTGCTGCTAGCCGGAGCAGCAGTGGCAGGTGCTGGCGTTGCTGCAGGTGTGGTGGCGCTCACAGGAGCGGCAGCAGACTTCTTTGGCGCCATTATGGTAAAGCTTTGTTCGATCTTGTGTGGGTGCAGTTCGAGGCGAAAATGATTCGGTGTCGAATTGAAGATGTCGTCGAATGGCTCGTAAATCGTCGTAGCTTAAAGGAACCCTGGATTACGTGTTAGGGACACGAAAGCTTCAAAAAGTTCCCTGTCAATGTTCAGGTCTGTTACTCAGGACGTCGGGCCAATCAAACCGGCGTACCTTGAGTAGCTGTGGCTAGTGGGATAGAGTGGGATAGAGCTTACGCCACACTTAACCCCAATCAGGCTACATGATCTGGCGTCATGAAGAATCTCCCTCGGTACCTCGCGTGTTAGAGAGCGCCGGGGGTCCGATTGGGGTATGTCGTCTTTCTCTTTGTCTTACTTGCACCTCTAATTTCTAGCAACTGTACTCAAGGAACCAACTCTACGTAGCAATTCAAACTTTATCAACTCTTCAAGCGATCCTCATTCAGAAAAGATGGTAAGCGACCTCGGTTGTATTGGTTAGAGCATCAGAAGCTAACTAGCTCCGATAGTCTCTCCCGAATATCGCATATGTCCTAGGAACTCTGACCGCCGGCGGTGGCACTATGGGCTTTGTCCGGACAGGCTCAATTCCCTCCATCGCAGCCGGATTGACAGTTGGTCTCCTGTGTATGTCCTCAACTCTATCCAGGACGTTCGCGATACGTACCTAGGTAGTAAACTAACACTTTGATAGACGGCCTCGGAGGATACCGCCTACAGTCGCGCCAGCCTTACGGTGTCGAACTGGCTCTGCTAGCCTCCATCGTGCTCGGCGGGTCTTCCATCCCTCGAGCTATCCGTCTCGGAAAGCCGGTCCCGATTGTGCTGAGCCTGATTTCTGTTTTCGGCATATTGACATTCGGCAATGCATTCAGAAAGACTCTATAAGGCATTGGTTGATTCGAAGGATACCGAGGAAAAGCAGTCCCAATCTTCATGTTAGACCAAACAACGTAGTGAAGGCCAGCCCAATAAAATAGTCGCCAACGAAGAGACTCTAAAATCGTGATTTGAGGAGAGTGTGGATATCACCCAATTGTATTCTCGTGCGAACCAGTGTAAACCAAACCCAAACCCCCATGACCTCTTTGTAACGCCATGCTTTGATATGCCGTGCCATGCCATGCCAAAATAGCAATGTTTGGACGCCTTCGTATTGTATATTGTACGGGGAATCAATAGGATCATGTGAGGTTATGAGTTCTCATCGATCTCGGACCACGCCTGCTGGATCTTTTCGCGATTGGCTCTGGCTGCTTCTCGGTTCTTCGCGGTGCGCTTGAGTCGTTCGGCTCGGAGACATAGGGTGACCTGGTGTTTGGCATCATTACACATCCCCATTGACTTCCAGAGAAATCCTCTCGCATGACACTCCTCGAGGGCCGTCATGACCTCCTCGCAAGCTATTGAAGACGTCTGTTAGTCAATGTCCAGCACCTGTGCCTAGAGTTTGGTAGACGTACCGATGTTGTCCTTCGTATGTAAATGTGGATGCATTTCGACTGGAATATTAATGAGCTATTCGGCTATAGAAAGGGCCGTGTGTATCGAGCTGAAGAAACGAAGACTGATCATTCGCCGTCGCAAAGAAAAAAGCGTCGCGACTGGAATAAGTTTAAGCGGAGCCGGTGCCACATTACAGTCTCCACATGCCCCTCAGACCCCTCCAATGAATTGAGCTACAGTTCACTGCAACATATCGATTCCAAAAGGCTGTCAAATAAAAAAACAATCTCATCTGAGATCGTCTTTCTCGTTACAACCTCGTTCTAGTGAGCTTGTTTTCCCGCGAGAACCCAATCTGCGAACATGGCGACCAAGGCAGTGTCGGCGAAGAAGCAGCAAGGTTCGTGATCGAGTGGACCACTCCAAAAATGTAGAGCTTCTGCTGACCGCATATTATAGAACTTCAGACGACATATTCAAACTACAAGAACACCCTGCAGCAACTAGCCCAGAAGATCGGCGACGTTGAGCAGGAAGCTGAAGAGCACAAGTTCGTGACATCTTCTATCGTCTCCTCACTTCATCCCTGACATCATAAAACAACGCTCGCGAGAACCCTTTAGGGATATAAGCCCGATCGTATGGTCTCAGCCCTACTAGGGTTTTCGCATCTAGCGTCCGGACTAGGAGTGTTGATGAGCCTCACCGCTTCACTTACCAAAACTCACCGCTCATCTGTTGACGTTTCGTCTTATTACTAGGCTTGTCCTCGACACCTTGGAACCGCTTCCGGGAGACCGCAAGTGCTTCCGCATGATCAACGGCGTCTTGGTGGAGCGGACAGTCCAGGACGTGATTCCTGCTCTGAGGACTAATGCCGAAGGGTTGAAGAAAGTGCTCGACGACTTAGTCAAGCAGTACAAGATCAAGCAGGATGATCTGGAAAAGTGGAAGGTAGGTCCCCTTTGCAAACTTGGAAACTCGAGTTTGATGACCCCCACACGTTCCTTGATTACAAAGCCGAGTACTTACATGGCCGTCTACACAGAAAAAGAACAACATCCAGGTTGTTCAGTCATGATGCGACCTACGCGCTGCCGGCCGACAGAAGTGGATGACGCAACGACCGCCGTGGCACTTTGCTGTACAGACGGGATGACATCTCGAACTTGATAGATATCCCGAGACAGCCTAGTTGACAGTTGTCAAGATCGCTAGGCATCTTGGTATGGCTCATTCAAGGACATTTGTATTTGGACGCCATGGTTCTTGTGAAGAGATGCTTGTGAAGAGACACGCGATCGAGATCGAGGCCGGACTTACCTTCGTCGCACGACGTCGAGATGGATGAGATGGTACCATATAGCCCTCGCCTTCAGCCGTCGGCAAAGCCACGGCGATATCGAAAAAGATGGTGTTGATGCGTTGTACAATTACAGCTGCAGGTGGTGGAGCCTAGCGTCGAAGGCGTCTCAGTGCCCAACGACAGGTCTCTGTCAAGGCTGTCATGATCAACGGTTTGCAAGCAGTAGTGATTGGAGCAGGCCGCGAGAAAGTGTGGCTGTTTTGACTGGTCGTAAATGATCTGATCAAGTAGGGCTTCCTGGGTTTGATCCTGCATTTATGAGGCACTTTTCTAGACAGCTAGGTATAGTCTGTCATCAAGACAGCACACATTTGCACCGTGTCAGAAAAAGTGAAAAGCAGAAAGGACAGGAATAGGGCTATAATATGCCCTCGTTTATCGGCAGATGTTCCGAGAGCGGGGTGGCCCAACGTGCGTTTCGAACTCCACATGCCACATGACGGTATTCCATGCTGCCGGCGATGCTCGGGGGTCCCAAGTGCCAACGTGTAGTTGATGACAACGATCTGCTGGTTTTGAAACAGGAGGGCCGGCCATCCTGCTCGACCGCAATCCACCCAACTAAGACGTGTATATTGCAATGAGTAAAATAAAATACAAGAGAGATGGAGGGGAGTGACGATAACACTAAAACAATCCTAATCGCAAAACTCGGCCTGAGTTTTTCATCGTCTGCATGTGCTGGGGGTTACGTATCGCTTTCGTCGTTGATACGGATTTCCCGGGTAGAATTGGTAAGGCAAGTAAGGCAGGTAAAAGGTAAGGTAGGGCGAAGGTCATGGTGCGATGCCGTACACAGTTGGTCGCTTGAGGTTGCTCGATGACAATTCCAGTTACAACTTGAATAGGCCTGAATAGGGAACTACACACGAGTACTTCTGAACTTCGCACGGCTGCACGGCTGCACCTCTGCCCAAGCGTCAGCAGGGTGTTGATCCCCGGAGGGGGGAGAGGGGAATTAATCCCACGTCCCTTTCCGAGGACGGGGGGGGAGATTTCGGAGCCGTTGACATTTTCGATTTTTGACAGTTGCTGGTCTTATAGTTTTATACGCGTACCTAAAGACGGCGGAAAGATAGTCACCAATGAGTAGCCTTCCCAATACAACGGAAACTGTTTATTTTAGTGCACCTTTTAGAGGAAAGCAAGAGATAGGCTATAGGCTATAGGCTACTATGAAAACAAACCAGAAACATTCCCAGGTGTAGGGAGATCAGATTAGCTACAAGGCTGTTTTCCCCTCCGACGATTGGGCATCTACGGGATCGTACTCATGTCGGTTCGCGGGACACAAGTTGGGCCGCATAAAAACGTGCATGGCAGTAGGTACCGATGCGGGCTTCGTCAGAATCGCAAGACTATAGGTTAGGCTTTCGAAGTTGCGTCCGGACGCCAGGGAGAGCCAAGACATAGGACCTCCCTCTGATGGGCTACCAGGATTTTTAGCGATTGATGACGGCGATATCGCGATGGGGACTTCGAAAGCCTATCGTTCCCTTCTCCACATTCCCGGACAGGAAAAATTGGTATTTGCATTCTACTCCCAATCAGATCCCCAACCGAGTGCTGAATATCGTAATTGGCCCATCCCGGCGTATCGACCATGAACACCAGCCCTCTCTCATCTGCTCATCTCGAAATATTCGTCCAAATATATGCTGCGGCCCCCAACATTGGGAAGCGTCCACAAGCCAGGCCACGCTTCTACGTTCCCGTCGGGTAGGCACATACGTCGACCCTAAGATTGCCAAATCACATATTAATTTCCCCCACCATCGTCCGTCCCGTCTCTACGGCGAGTGCGCCAGGTACCACCACATCGACATTGTGTACGACGGTAGCCAACGTCGCAAGGGGACGACCGAGACGCCGATAGTGTAGACGGAGAAATTGAAATCATATGTTTTAGTTACCTCGTGGCATCCTCCTTGTCTTCACCGCCTCCTGTACATAATGTCATAATGTACAGGAATGTCATAGGTCGGCTTGTGTCGTCACAGGAATACGCTGGCCCGGCGGATACGATGACACGCATCGTATGGTAGACGAGGTAGACGAGAAGAGGGGTGCGGACGATGGAACGCATGCAGTGTCTAGAAGTCGGAAGACCCCTAACATCGACACCAGGTAAATACCTATTAACATACGTACCTCCTATTCACCTACCTACATAAGGTATGTAAGAGTTTATTTCTGATACACAATGTACTCTGGAAATGTGCCGGGGTTTACAGATTCCGGGCGCTCTGATTCCGGTTCAAGTGAATATGCTCTCAAGATCATCCCTTTACTTGGGCGTAAAGAAATTAATATTCCGGTCGGTTGCCGATACGAAAAGGCCTATAATCAAAATTAGGTATCTTAAACTCATACCTGTCGTATCTAGTTGTATTATTTAGCGTGTACTCCCCATATTCTTTGCAATATTGCTAGATCGCTCGCTGATCGCTTTTCAAGGTCATGATACCTTCTCCTTGCTCATATAAGCCGTCCACATGTCCATCCCTCGAGTTGTTAACCTTAATTAATTCTATTATTAACGTCCAATCCTCTTTGATCATACCGTAAGGTACCTACATACTGTATAGTGGCCCTTGTTAAGGGGTTTCCTGCACGTACCCCACGGAATTGCAACCATTAAACTCCTACATGACGAGACTTGCCTATCATTTGCTTCCTCTGTCGCTACACTTACATGACAGCGTCGTCCTTTACGTGCGCCTGTTTTCTGCCTTGCCACCTCACTTGATCGCCTAGGTGCTGCATCTAAGGAAGCTTACGCTTACCGCACCGTATCTAGATCTTGAAGGAGTCTTGTCAGAAAAAAAAGAAAAAATAAATCTTAAGGCTGAGAAAGTAAGTCGGGTGTCAAGAACGGCACGACAAAAAGACAGCTTCTTCTGCTTCGATTCTATACCCTAGTTTCCCTACCTTGGGCACACGCGTAATAGCAACGAGACCTCAACTAACTATACTAAGTCCTGATGGGAACGACATCGCTTTTATATGCCGTGTGCTGATAATGCGGTATACAGCCAGCAGGCTGAAATCCACTTTCGTGCATCTGGACTCGAGCTGGAGTTTTCCAGAAAACCGCCCCCAGGTTCGGTCAGGATTTACTGTTCATACCTAAGTCGAACTTCACCTCTAAAATTACGTTTACTTTTGGCTACCACCTGGGAGTCCTAGACAGAAGCAAAATTATGCTCGTGTAACCCACACACGTATAGCATGACAACCAAGTCGCCAACCAGACTATTTAAGGCAGCTGCATTTATCCAACTGCTGTGCCGGCTACGAATGTCAACCCTCTCGTACATTAAGACTCAAGGTAGGTATAGTACCTGTATATTTGGTCGTCTTGTTGTCTGCAGGAGTGCGGCAGGGCGATCTTGCTATACCCAGTCGGCTATGTAGGCTAGCCACGCTCCGGCGCTAGGGGAATATGTCATAGGATCTTAATATACAAGCGTACCTAAGTTACGGCGGGACACATGTAAGATAGGAGGTAGGTACTGTATAATATCATGCCACCATATAACACTGAATCAAGAAGGGAAAACAGCGGGTCGCCTAAGTAACGCAACCCTCGGTGTCTTTCAGAAAATACATGGTAGAAAAAAATAAGACGGACCCACTTACACCATTACCCCCGCTTCCACTCCCGCTACGCGTAGGTACCCATGTACCTCAGATCGCATGCTGTCCCTGTCTGTTGTCGCCTATGGCCCTTCTCAGAAAACCCACATCTCCATCGACACCTGCAACCACCATCCACCATTCACCATCCACACAAAAGTCACGTCCGCCTTGCACGGTACTCCTTCACCCAAATACACACACAAATACATACTTCATACACCAGGCAATAGTATACACTATACTACAAACCAATCCTACACCCACCACACACGACACACGACACACGCTACCCAAATATCCAGCACCTAACACCACGCTGTACAGTATACTTGCACTATACTCAGGCATAGGCATCCCCGGGGCTCGCTGCATAAGGTACGCATCGATTGCCCACGCGTTGCAGATTCCAGATTCCGCATTCCGTCATAGGCCGGCCCATAGCGTGAACACCGGGAGACAGCAGACAGGCAGGGCGTATCCAACGGGACGCCACTCGCAACCCGCGTAGTAAATAGCTCTAGGTCATAATTCTGGGACCCGCGACAGGGCAGGACGCATCTCGCCTGCAGCTAAGCCGCGCTCAGTTACAAGCCCTACCACTTGCAACGTGTCAGAGGCAGGGACACATCATCTCTACCTTGTCTACCTTGTCCACCTTGTAACCAGCTGTGTGCGAGCTGGCAGCCCAAGAAATTTTTACAAGAAGCTACCACCCGCTGCAGGTAGCCAAATATGTCGGATTCCCCCCAATCTCCTCCTAAGGACGTCGACCCAGGTGTACAATCACCCGACGATGAAGCACAAATGAACGACCCTCAGGACCCACACGGCTCTGGCCTCGCCTATGAGTTTGAGGTAAAAGAGCAGGACAGGTGGTTGCCCATAGCCAATGGTGAGTTGAGACCCTCCCCCGACTCTTGTCTCTGATTTGGTGCATCCCGAGTCTGCTTTTGGATGCCCGGCGTGCCAGCAATAGCAAGAGCATACCATCGCTTCTGCGGAGCTCTGACCGACCGGCGCGTCCGTCAATTGGTGCTTTATGGGCCCTCTAGTGAGAGACAGTCGCCCAGCCAGCAGACGGCGTCCATGTCTCACGAATCGTCGTCCAAGTCGCCCGGGGCGCCTCGCGCTTCCAAAGCCGAGAAATATGATATTTACGATGCTAACATACGCAACTTTGCTCCAGTCGCCCGCATCATGAAGACGGCTCTGCCCGAGAATGCTAAGATCGCCAAGGAGGCAAAGGAGTGCATGCAAGAATGCGTCAGCGAGTTTATCTCATTCATCACCAGCGAAGGTGAGCAAGCAGGCGGTGGTCCCTCTCTTCCTCTCGACTAACCAATTCCGGGCCTTAATATCCTAAGCGAAGATACTGACACCGTACACAGCATCGGAGAAATGTCACCAGGAGAAGAGGAAAACCGTGAACGGTGAAGACATCCTATTCGCTATGACTTCCTTGGGATTCGAGAACTATGCAGAGGCACTTAAGATCTACCTGTCCAAATACCGAGAAGTACTGTTTCCACCACGATCCCTTGCGCCGAGGCTTACATCGTAGTGTATGCTATGGCCTTGCTTGTGGACAGTGCTAACCAATGACCAGCAGTCTCAGTCAAACCGAGGGGAGAACCAGCAGAACAGACCGAGCAGTCAAGGCTACGGAGCAGGTGGACCTGGTGGATCCGGTGCGGCCGGGGCTTCGGGCTTCCAAGGAGGCGACGGATCCGGCGGCATGGGCGAGTCAGGTGAAAGCTATATATATGCGCAAGCCGGTCACAACGGTGCTGCGGGCGAGACCTATTAAGTCTCGACGTCTAGCGTCTGCGAATAGACCACAGGGCTGATAATAGCTTTGACCTGCCTCGAACCCATCGCCAGTATAGGATAGTCTATACTACCTTCGAGTGTGTATAAGTAAGGGATTGGGAAGGCTCAGCACATGGGACCTAGGATAGGTTTGGGATGGGAGGAGAAATTGCGCGTCGTTTTGCACATGTATATGGGGGGGTTTGCTATGGATGGCGACGGGAGACAGATGAGCGTAAAAAGGTCACGGTTCTTACACTTCCCTTCGATAGATTCCCCGAGGCGTTCATCCCCTTTTTTCAGTTCTCGCGTCTCCCAGGATCGATCCTGGGATTCCGCGTCAGCTTTTTTAGTTCGGCAGTCATTCTTGCTTCACCAGCATCGGAGAACAGCCCCATGCTTGAAGTGTCACAAGCTATATAGCACATTTTCGTTGAGTTAAGACAGAAATACACCGGGAACTGGGATACAAATGAGGGCTAATTCTACACGAACGAATAAGATATGCCAATGAGTTTAAAATATAAAATATCCATGGATATATCATATATGATTATCGTAAGTACCTAAGGCAGGAATTTTAGTAGTATGTAACTCAACTACCTATGAACTTCCTCGTGAGTGGATTAGATATGGACAATCAATCATAGCAACCTACCTCCTAGAAACCACGACAATTGTTCCTATGACTCCCCAAGTAAACCCCAAGTAAATAAAGGGATGACTTTCCATTGGTAGAGAAGATGTAAATCAATAGTAAAAGTTGATTGGCCGTAAGTGTTAGGAAGACAGTTGCATGCCCCACTCACTAGTGGCTCCAAGTCTGCCCCTCAGTCCCCATCTCCAAGACGTAAGACCCCTGTTATTTTTTTTCCTTAGGTGGATGAGCAGTGTCGGAAATTTGGTAAGTAGTCGATTTTACTTTTCTGAAATCTCTTCACACTCGCTGCAACGCTCTGTCGTTTCGCGCCCATCCGCAATACTAATTGCATAAGACAGCATTATACCAGTATGCCAGAGAAATGCACAAGGGACTCCGTAGCAGCCTGGGTTCGTCATACGTCAAACCTGTCAATATCCGTGCATAAATACCAGTGTCTGGGTTGCCTACTATGAGGAGCGCAGCCCCGCCACTCCCTCGGGCTGCGGTGAACACCACCACACCGCTCAAGCCCATCCTGAAGCAATCCTCGTCTGTATTCAGCACTAAGCGGACTAGCGATGAAGCCGGCCTCGACGACGATAACATGGCCGATCCACAGAGTCCCCGGAAGCGCCAGAGAGTAGAATTCGACCTGAACAACGTCGAGATCCACGAGATTCACGAGATTGGCGCACGATCGGTCGACGAGATCAAACAGGAAATCAAGAAGGCTTTAGATCGCCATGACCAGGGAGATGATGAGGATTACGACATATTAAAGGATATTTTATCCGGAAAGCAAACTTCACGCGACGACGATGTGGAATCAGACGAGGATGAAGATGTCGACCCTAGTCTCCCAGCTAAGCGACGCCAGGAACTCAACATCTACCTGCTCTCTCTCGCAAGCTTCTCTCCCCGTCTAGGAAGGGCTTGCGACGGTCTTATCAAGAGCGTCCTGCAGTGCCAGTGGCTTGGTCGGGATGAACTATTCGCTAAGATCTATATCCAATTCCTTGCTGCGCTCGCTAGCGCGCAAGGCGCTCGACTTACGCAAATATTGTCATCCGTCGTCGAGAGATTTGTCGATTCCCGCCCCTCGGACTGGGCCGTACCGAATTACCCAAGCGTCACCCGCGAAGCCGTACAGCAGCGACTTCATGTCGCTTTACGATACATATTGCAACTATTCCCCGCCGCCAAGCCTGTTTTGGAGCACCTCATCAATACGAAATATCCTTACCATGACGATCCTAAGCGAATGCACCTGGCTTTTGTCGCCAATCTACTGGAGCTACGCAAATATTGCCCTGACCTAAGAGCTGAGATCATGGATCTAATTATCAGCCGATTGATAAAAATCGACGTGGAAATGCAGATGGATTTCGACAATATGGATGACAGACTCGCCACGATGGTAGCCATGGCACTTCAATCTTCCCGCGAGAACGAAAACCAGGATGAGGAAGACTCGGATGACAGCGACGCGGAATCGGTAGACAGTGACGAGTCCGAGAACGACGAGTATACGCGTGTGAAAACCGTAAAGGAGAACATAGAGAAGATGGACTTCATTCTCGATACCCTTTTCGATGTATACACACCGAGCTTCGCCGACCCGCAGTCGGATGAAGCCCTAGAGACATTTGAGGACATGTTATCTCAATTCTCTTCCCTCATATTGCCTACCATCAAATCCCGACATACCCAATTCCTCATCTTCCATTTCGGACAACAATCCGAGAGACTTATAGACGCCTTTTGTGGCACATGTATCAACATCGCATTCGAATCACAGCGTCCAATGGTTCTACAGCAAGCGGCATCTTCGTATCTCGCTAGCTTCGTCGCACGCGGAGCGCACGTACCGGGCCATATCGTAGTCAAGATCTTCGAAGTACTTGGTTTCCATTTAGACCAGATGCGTACCACATTCGAGACTTCATGTCGTGGACCCGACGTCCGCCGATACGGACCGTTTTATGCATTGATGCAAGCGCTACTATATATCTTCTGCTTCCGCTGGCAAGACCTTATTACCTCGGCGCCTGAAGATGTCGACAAGGATGACCCCTCGTCGTACCTGGATCAGGAACTCGAGTGGGAGGCCGAGATCCAAGGCCTGATGAAGCGGAATATCTACTCCAAACTGAACCCGCTCAAGGTCTGCGCGCCGGCTATTGTCGAGCAGTTCGCGTTGCTAGCCTATCGATTCAACTTCATGTACGTATACCCGCGAATCGAATCGAACAAGCGACTTCGCCTATCCCAGTTTTCTAGCGGGGCGTACTCGAGTGGAGGCGCATTGCGGGACGTTGCATTTGATATGAATGACGATAGCTGGCAGCAGCTGGGTTCCTTCTTCCCGTTCGACCCTTACCAGCTACCGGTCAGTAAGAAATGGATCGAGCAGGATTACCTGCAGTGGCAACCCATCCCCGGCCTCAACCCGGAGGAGCAGGATGACGATAGCAGCGATGAAGAGGAGCTGGATGAGATTGTGGACGAAGATACTGCTACGGATGACGAGGCTGGGGCTGACGAGTAGATATAATTCCGATCGGGCTTCTGGTTTTCAAGTTGCATTGAAATGGCGTCGGCGTTTGGCAAAAAAAGCATTGGAGGAAAGGGGGGAGGCATAGGCGCTTGTTACGTTATGTATGACGGCGTCAGCAGGATTCAAGATATCAATTCGATAATATACTATAAGCTGCTCGTTGTGTCTGATTTACGGTGAGATTTGTCCAATGCTATAATCCTGCGATTTTCGAATCATCGTATACATCTTATGGTAGTACCCAAGAATACGAATGCCTTTTTGACATGTGGGCTGACATACATAATATTCGTATGGCCAATTCTGCTGTCTCTCTTTTTACACCCACCTCTAGCCTTGCGCGCGCAGTTCGGTTCTGAAATTCTGAAAAGGCCTCCAAAAAGGAGACGGGAGATTCCAAATCGCCCATCTCCACACCCCGGGAAGCCCCACGTCCTGCTTATTTTGTTCAGGAGCCGCATCACCGAAGTCGATACCTCTCCTCGCTAGGTACCAAACCTATAGCCTGCGTGTGCCACCACCCCCAGACTTCTTTATGCCAATCTTCTTTTTTTAAAGGTTCGTGGGGTACAGCATGGTCCATCCATTGGAGGAGGAGGCGAGCGCAAGCGCAAGCACAAGCACAAGTGACAACAACGCCTCTCCGGGGGAGAACCGCAGCGCTAGGAGCGGAAGCGGGAATGGGAGTGGGAGTGGGAGTGGGAACGGCGGCTCCAGACCTTCCTTTACCGACTATTGGAGACGCACCAAGGAGGCGGCCGCAAAGAACATCACGTTCGTGTCGAGTAATCTCGAACAGTCGTCAGGTAAGTCAGTCATAGGCGTGTCAGATGCCAGATAGGTAAAAGTGCAAATACCTGCCCATCTTCTTATATACGTATATTTCTATTTCTTACCCAACTCAATCCCACACCCACACCTCCAGGCTGAAGTCGGCCGAGAGTATTTGTAATATACGTACGAGCT
The DNA here is from genome assembly GCA_022495205.1 of Hypoxylon sp. FL1150. Classification (NCBI taxonomy): domain Eukaryota; kingdom Fungi; phylum Ascomycota; class Sordariomycetes; order Xylariales; family Hypoxylaceae; genus Hypoxylon; species Hypoxylon sp. FL1150. The sequence goes on along the minus strand of MU376190.1, from coordinate 16,286 downwards.
CCCGGGCTCCAGGTGCCAAGCGGCAGTATTGGCCGACTATAGATTGCAATATACATCGTGCCGCGCCGTTCCGACAACCCCCGGTCGCAGCGCGGTGATGTAAGGTGTTTTCGATGTCAATAGGCCGCCCCCTATACAGAAGTCGGCTAAGCGAGGAGAGGAATCACCCTTGCCTAACCCGGATAATGAGGCAGTGTCATTTTATTCCATTGATAAGGTCCCGCACAATACCTAGCTGGTATCTTTCTGTAAAACAACTCGCTCGTTCTACACATTCCCAAGCCCTCCCAAGCCCTGCTTCCCCCAAAACCCAACAAATAAATCTTTACGTACAAAATACGACACACATCGTCTTTATTTTGTTTACGCGGATCATGGCTGACTCCTGGTTCTTCTCTCTACCTAGGACCCAGCCGCCAGAATGATCATCATCATCAGCAGCAACAGCAGCAGCAGCAGGAGACCGCCGACGAGCCCAAGACGCAAGCCAAGTCGCAGGCCCGGCGCGCGCAGGTCCGCAAGGCACAGATCCAGCACCGCCAGCGCAAGGCCAACTACACCAAGCAGCTCGAGATGGACGTCGCCGAGCTGAGGGAACTGATCGAGCGCGCCGAGCACGACGGCCTAGTGCTCCGGTCCGAGAACGAGGCCATCCGCCGGCGCCTGCTTCTGCCGCCGCTCGCGCGGGTGCCGGCCTCGGCTACGGCTACGGCTACGACTTCCGAAGATGGTCGTGCTGCTCCGGAGATTCGATTTGATGCGCCGGCGCCGGAGTACACGGTCAATCTATTCAGCGCTGCGGATTCGCTGGAGACGCCGCTGTTTCAGGTCCAAAGGACGGCGACGCCATCGTCGTGGCCGGCGCGAAGCGGGCCGTCGATCGGGCTGGAATCAGACTCTGGTGCTACCATACCGAGGACAATGGCGCCGGGGGGTATTGGACCTGGGGGCATGGCGGACTTCACGGAGGAGGAAATAGATCATGCGATAAATTTCATCTTAGGGTGCGAACCAACCCTTCCCATTTTTTATTTCCGTTCTATCCAAGGATACGACCATCTTGAATGCCGTCCCATAGGAAAATTCCGAAAAAAGAAAGGCACTGAGACCTAGACTAACGCAATAACCGCATACAGGCTAGAACACATCTGCTGGAACCACTTCCACCCGTCCTACTACTCGCACTCGGACTGGGACCCCGAAGGCAAAGAGCACGGGCACTCGCTCATGGCGAGCGCCATCGCGCTGCAGAACGCGCCGCCCGAGATGTGGCAGGCGTACGCCACCGAGAAGGAGCAGCGGCGTAAACCTAACCCTTTCAACCCTTCTCCTAACCCCAACCCCGACCCTCCTCACTCAAACATTAATCTCGATCCCGGTCCCTCCTGCGCTCCCCCATCCTCCACCACCAACCCTACCACTCTATCTACCACCACCTCTACCACCAACCCCTCCATAATCGCCTCCTGGAACCTGCCCCCCTCCACCTCAGGCCTCAGCCTCACGCTCGCGAGCCTGTACGGCCTCGCCACGGCGCTGAACCCGGCCGACAGCGTGGAGCTGGCGCCCGTGCAGGCGTGGTTCGAGATCGCGCGGATGTACGGGGAGGGCGCGGTGCGGGACGCGGCCAAGATGGACGCGGTACGCGTCGAACTCGCGCGGGACGTCGATTGTCTGCATTTCGGCGCCGTCGTCCAGCGGGCTGCGTTTGAGGGGACGCTGGAGAGGGTGTTGGGGCCTGTGCCGGTAGATGGGGCGGGCGGCGGATAGGGTAGGGGAAGGGAAATGGGAAATAGTGATTACGGTACTGGCATATCTATGCGTGTATGTGAGGGGAGAAGCCTAAATGGCGTTTTATAGAATGAAGATATAGATATTTCGGCTTGGTAGATTTGTATAAAGGGTAGGCTACGAAGCACGACATTGAAATGGCAGTGTCTGGTACGAATAACGGAATACACAAACATTTAACCTAGATTCAAATCAAGAACAGCCATACAGCCACTAATAGTACTGAGACCGAAGTGAGGGTAGTTGAATCTGTAGATCTAGTAGTTCGAAAGTACGCGGGTATGATTCCTGTTTCGGTAGAGGGCCTAGAGTCTATCACGGGTATTTTGTCAAGAATCACTCAATAGTCTTAATACTTTTCATTAACCTTACTCCAACCTCTACTTCTTCTACTTTTACACACGTCCACGCACGCCTATCCACGTCTTCCTCTCGTCCCCATTCATCTACATCGCCTTGACAATCGTCCGCTCATCAAACAGATCCCCCAGCAGTCCCGCGACGCACGCCTCGCCGTCAAGCGGGTTCATCGCGTACGTCGACTCGAACGCGTAAATGCTCAGCTGGCCAAAGAACGGCCGTAATATCTTGGCCACCAGCTCATCCTTCCGATCCACCGCCAACTCGTCACTAATGCCTCCGGGCTGCCCGAGCAGCGGCCTGCGCTGCGGCAACCCCTCGCCCTGCTGCGCCGCGGCCATCGTGGCTGCCGACTCCGTCTGCAGTGCGGAGCCGGTCGACGCCGACGTGCTGTTGCCGAGCTCCTCGGACAGCTCGTCGACGAGGGCGACGGGCTGGTAGGCGGGCGACCGGTAGATGGCGTCGATGGTGTCGGTAACGAACAGCCACTCGTGCAGCTGAAAGTCGTCGGGCGCCGCGGCGATCAGCAGGTCCAGGAGCTTGCAGGCCTGCAGGATCGACTGGTTGCTGAAGGTGTCCGACGACGTGCTGTTGTCCGGCGCGGCGATGGAGGAGATGGCCGCGTGGAGCTCGGCGTTGACGGTGGGCCATAGCGCCGCGAGGTGGATGGCGGATGTGCGGAGGACGAGGGCCCGGACAAGCATGTAAATATCGGCGCGCGTGGTGGACGACGGCGAGGATGTCGACGTTGCCGCCAGGAGCTCGATGATGTGTTCGAGAATAGCTGGCAAGTCCGTGACAAAAGTGTCCGTGCCACAGGCAAGAACCAAGGCTGCAACACGGCGCAGATTGAGCTGCGTCCTGCGATCTGCCTCTAACCTTGCTGAAGTTGCTCCCACACCGAAGACTATACCAGCTGTCGTCGGTGGGGTGATTCGAGTTAATATCTCGGTCATGCGGTCCTTGTCTGTGATTGTCCACAGCTTCAGTAGGGGTAACCAGTCGCTTTGTACAAGGGCCACGGATGAGTAAAAGAATCTTGAATCGTTGAAGGCATCGCCAATATCCTTTTTCCACGTCTTCTGATTGCCAGGTAGTCTAGTGAGTTCTTGGAGTAGAGTAAGTGTGCTCTTGGAGATGGTATCCGGAAATGCTTTCGAGCGTATGGATGGGCCGATTATGTTGGTCGAAATCGCCCCTGCTGCTGTCAAGACACGATCTTGTTCCACGAGGATCTTAGGTAAGTTGGGAACTATGCTTGACAATATGCCAACAACGTCATCGGCCCTATCTGCTGGCGACACGAGGCGGATCTCGCTAGCCTTGGACTTTTCCGACTGGGAAGCAGACGCCCCGTCTGCAAATGATGCTGGTCTCGTAGTAAAAATGGCGGTGAGCAGCCGTAAGAAGAGATCCTAATAGGAAATTAGTACCACTGAAAAGGACTGATATATGTTGTGTGAATACATACCCCTAGTTCTCTTCGCATCTTCCGCTGCTCCCCAAAGTTGGTATTATCTACCTTTTCACCTAGAATCGCTGCGAATTCTAGGAGACTTGGCAGTGTTTGTCGGTGCGGAAATGGGTTACCGAGCAAGTCTTTAAGGAATATCATGCAGTCTTGCCAGATTTCGTCCATTGCGTCATCTTCAAGGGATCGAGCATAGTCGACCAGGAATATCACTAGGTCAGTGTCTTGCAACTCGATAGTCAATGTTGATTTTCTAGAGTGTTCTAGTGCGCTGGGATTTGATCGGCTGTAGATGGCATTGAATATGGCAGGAATAGTATGCCTCGGCCGAGATCCGTCTAACGCAGGAAGCAGATTGAACACTTCCGAGTGTTTCGTTGTGTCAGGATCGCTCAAGGAAGCTCGCCAAATATCTACTACTGTCTCGAGACATTCCAGTGCTTCGGCGGCGAACACATGCTCTAATAGGCGTCTAGCCCGATTTCGCATGCGTAGCAATGTATAGTTGAATGAGGAGACCGAACTAACATCCAGGGAGCCAGAGTCGCTGCCTTGGCCCCAAGACCAAATCTTGAAGCACATTCGGACTGCGTCCTGAAACGCAAGTAGTACTGTCAGCCTGTCATTCGCAGTCGCACTTCGTGATTGCGGGGCGTCCGAGTTGAAAACTCCAGACACCATATTCCCAAAGAATCCTTGAGGTTGGTCTGGGCTTTTGGCAACTTGGGTCCTAGCCTCCGCAGCCAGTAACTGATCGTGTGCTTTGGCAAGCACTTGTTCAAGGGCATTGAGTAACGATATTAATGTCGTTTCTGGAGCATTTATACTGTCGGCTGGCTTCCCATTCTGTCTAAATGTCGCTCGAAGGTTGTTGAATGTGCTAGCGACCTCGCCGCAAAGTGTCTCCACCAAAGGTATGAGAACTTGGAAGATAGAATCCGAGTATAGGGGTAGGCATTCTGCAAGGAAGCCCACCCAGCTGTCCAATACAGGTCGACTGCTAGGGGAGCTGAGACCGGCCTGAATACATTTGAGTAATGAGGAAGGCGGAGGAATAACGTCGGGCACGCGATCTAGAGAGGTAGCGGACAGCCGTACACTGCCGGAGGCGTAGTTCAACGATCGCTTCTCTCCAACCGGCGATGACGGTCGTTCTGAGGGCGAAGTATCTCGTAGTCTGAGGGAGGCAAACACAACGTCTAGCAATAACACCTGAATATAAGGATCAGGCCCTTCAAGAGACTGAGCGAGTCTGTCGATCAATACGTCTTCTAGTCTAAGACGTGATAACGCTTCTGCGTATGGATTCAATAGGATCTGGTGAAGGAATGTCGACGCGCAGCGATGAAGCTGAGCTGTACGAAGTTGTATTTGGCTGTCCTCGGAGAACTGGTTCCCGGCGATGCACCGCATACAAACTCGTAAGAAGAATTCCTGTAAAGACAAGCTGCTCTCTGTACCGGCTACCCATAGATTAGTGGATATACTGGACTTTTGAAAGAGAAAGCTTACTAATTTCTATTAGATTCGGAGTCGGCTCTTCAATTACACTTGTTGCAAGAACTCCCCAAAACGCATCAGGTGCCCATCGAAATAGGTTGGACAAGGTACGGAGATAGTAGAGAGCTAGGTCGACGTCGTCCTCTGCTGAGAACTCGACTGACTGGTTTGCTGAAACGGCATTTGCTGTCGGAGGGAAAGCTCGAAGAAACCGAAGCTGTGATATTTTCGTTACAAAGACCAAGAATAATCTGCGCCACTCATTTTAGTACTGAGGTTCTCGTTGGCCATTTTGAGAAGGGTGTCCTTACTTATCAATGCCAACCATGGTGTTCAACCAATTTTTAACCATCATGAACAATTGGGTTCGTTCGTCCAGTAGAGAATCAAGCATTAGGAAAAGAGGCCTCGTGAGCATGACATCGTAATGATCCATCCCGGAAAGCCGATACGAAGGCCTGTATTCAGTTATAGGGGTCTTGGGTCCTCTTCGATCGGAATGTGATGCATTGTCCTGTAATGTGTGAGACCAAAGTATAGTGAAACATCGACCTGGATCGGCAGGCCGTATTGAAAATGTGCCCGTACTTCCATCTTTGAGCATGAGATCAGAAATTACAGCTTCAATATCGCGGTTTGAGGTTGTAAGAGCCGTTTGTAATTGCCAGAGGCATCTCACGGTTTCGACGTGATATTTAGGCTCCGACAAGGATAGAAAACTCCATGCGTGGCGCACTAACGGCTCTATTAGGTCCGAAAGACAGGTTACCGGTATCCGTTCACTGGTGTAAAGCTGCGTGGAGAGTGATAGGATAGACTTGAATGATACGAAGGTAATGATGGGGGTTGATAAGCGTGCTTGTAGAGTAGAAAGCAACTTCTCAGTATCTATGGGATACTCGTGAGGAATCTTGGATAGGACCAGTCCAAGAACGCGACTTCTAATAGACATTGCGGCCTCCTGTTCGGCGGCTGCTAGACTGTCACATGTCAGATTGCACGCTTTCTGAACTAGGAGAGCTCCAACGGTTCGCGGGGCAAAGGGCATTGGTGTAGCCTCGAGATTCCCTTGGTCGGAAACATAGAAGCTCCTGATCTTCTTGAGCATCTCCCCGTTTGACATAGACGCTACTACAGGGCCTTCTAAAGACCCAATCGAATTGCGCTCTCCTGATCGCGTCGGAAATGCCTTAGTTGGGATGAGTTCAACTAAATTTCGGGCAATATCGAGCGCCTGAATCGAGATATCGCTTGCGACGATAGACTTAGATGTGTCCTTACGCTCTTTGATATCTTCCAGCATTGCTAGAATAGATAGAGCGGCCATAGGAGCGTGGAGAGTCACCATTTCCTCTTCTCGTATGTTGAAGTGCTTCATTATGAATTGGACGAGGGCCAGCTTCTCATTACGATCTGCGCTTGTCGAGTTACCGGGACTTACAGCCTGAGCCATAAGACCTATCATCTCGCCGTATATGAGGCCACTCTCGACGCCATCAAAAAACACGCTCGCACTCCGTATTACTTCGTTGAAGTCGGCCTTATTCGCAGCCTTGCTTCTGAAATTCTTGACGCTAATGATTACCGGGAGGAAAATCTCCGGCACTACCAAGCCGCCTATTTCCCACCTATCCATGAGAGAAAGGCATATTCGATATGGCCTGGCTCTTTCCGTAGGGTTACTACCAGATGCAGAATTGATCATTGACAACAATGCTCGAATAAGAGGATGTAAGCCATAGTCCTCAAAATAGCTTGTTTTAGAGTTGAAATAATTATGATGTTCAGATGGTGAGGCGGGCGAATCCTGGCCATTCTCGTGATCCTGATTCGCAGGTTCAGGGCCCAAGAACCAAGCCCAAAGTCGCCTGTTGAGACTCATGTCCCTTCGAGTGACAACCCCGGCAGCAGCACGGAGAAGGAGCTCCAAATCGTCGGTCTTAACTCTTTTCTGTAGCACCTTGGAGTGTAGAGGTAGATGTGTGACTAGAAGGTCCAGAAATCCACGCTGTATCAAGATCTGCTCATCTCCTAATCCGGCGGCAAAGCATCTGAGAAGTAACCCCGGTTCAGGAGAGGTCACGAGATTTGATAAATCGGAAGAGAGGTTGTCAACCTCATCTTGCTGGGCTTTGCTCGTATGCGATTCTGGGGTAAGAGGGTGTCCCAGTCTCGGTAGTCTGCGAACCAAATAGGCGAGTGCGCCTGGTCGCCGGCTATGGCTCGTTATCGTGGCGAGGAAGAAACATTGCCAGAAGAAGTCGTCCCCAGTTGAGTCTGTCGTTGTGAGATCTTTGGAGTTTGGCGGCCGGATAGCAGCCTTGAAACTTTCCAGAATTCTTAGCGTTCGATCGAAATCTTCGCTCGTTTCATCTTCTAATCCGGGCAAAAGGGCCAGAATGACACTTTTCATAGCCGGCCTCAGTGACTTCGGATCCACATGTAGAACATGGTGCTGGAGAAGATCGAGGAACGGGGCTCTCGCTGTTAGGGACGCGAACGACAGGGTCGGGGAGAGGCCGGGGAGGTATAGAGGAAGATCTTTCGACAGACCGTCTGTTCCTATGACAGAAAAGACATAGTTGTAGACCTCGAGAGCTTTCTGGTGTACGCCGGAAGGGAGCGAAGGGTTTAGGCATTGTGAGAGGCGCTTTGCGACTAGGGCTTTGGAGGGAATTGTGGTGGTATTCGTTTGACGAGCTTGTAAGGCCTATACGTGGAAGTGATATTGATTAGCAATGCTCGATGATGAGATTGGGCCTATGAGTCTCGTACTTTAAGGAGTCTGCTTAGAAAAGATATATAGTCTGCCCATTCTTCCAAGGCTGTATCGAACAGCGACAGGGCTCGCTCAACACCTGACGCATACTTCCGGTAGTGCTTGTCTTTAATCGGGACATCCTCTACAACGAAACTCGGTCAGCTAGGCTGGGAAACGCCGATGAGATACAGAGCAGAACATAATATATACCTGCGCCCAGTTGATTCCTCCACTGCCTAGGTGTTGGAGTATTTCGTCCAGAGCTTTCGGGGGAGATAGAACGACGGGGGCTGGGTTCGAGGGTCATATTTGCTGTAGGTGATATTAAGGAGGCGCTGGCCGTAGGACCACGAGGTCGCGTTCAGGATTGGACGAGTTGGTGGGCATTTCTTTGCCCTGTCGTCTTCATTAGGAGGAATTCCGTGGTTATTATCGCGAACGATGCAAAGATACACGACGCATCAAGCGCATTGAGCCTATTGCCAGGTATGCGACTTACGTTGTCGTACCCGCTAATCGGGTCAAAGTTTAGGTGGGACCTTCGAAATAAGACAGTCAGTTACAGGCGACTCATTGGCCAAACCCCCTGTAATTTCAGGGTGCTCCTCCAAGGAGATCCACCTCATCGCTTCAATGCTCACTTGAGCGACAGCCTACAGGGAGCTGTCGAACTCCTTTCAACTTTTGAAAAGCGAATACAAAATGACAAATTGTTGAAGGCGGTGTAGTCGGAACTATACCTAAGGCACCGCTCCAATTCATTCAACACGAACGTAGAGGATCATATGAAGATGATATAACCAACTATCAAAACCGAGGTCGAGGTGCACAAGGGATATGCAAATGGCTGGTTCATCTGAATCCTCGGGCGCTGCCTCTGCTCAAAGCGATGAGCGGCCTCCTTTACCTCCACGGCCTTCCCAGGCACCAGAAAATGACCCGGCCACGCCTATGATGGAAAGGTCTCAGTTACCATCGAAACCTACCACAGCGGTCTCATCCATGAACATACAGACTCTTTCGTTTCCAGATGGATCGCGTGGGACATTCTCAACGGCTAATGAGAATCCCTCCGGGAGCACGGAACAGACTTCTGCGCCATCAAGTCTTGGGCCTGCAAGCTTGGGTTTCAACCCGATTGGAAACGACATAGATGAGTCTATGAGTGTGATGAGCATTGCGCCGACTTTACGGCCGCCGGGCGACTTAGAGAGTTTACTTGTTGGAGACATAAGCAAGAAGAGCCCCGCCTGGGCACTTTTGCGATCACAATCCGCAGCCGTACAGCCGTTTGAAACAATCAGAGCCGAAGAGAACACTGTTTTTACCGAGTTCGAAAGAGAATTCGACGATATACCCGATGAGTCGGAAGAGAACTGGAACGACGAAGACCGACTAAAAATATGGAAGTCAAAACTAAAACACTTTATGATATTGTCTTCCGCGGGCAAGCCAATCTACAGCAGACATGGTGACTTGGGGCTAATAAACTCTTCAATGGGAGTTGTACAGACCATACTCTCGTTTTACGAAGGGGCTAAGAACCCCCTTCTCGGATTTACGGCTGCTAACACGCGCTTCGTCATTCTAACTGAGGGTCCTCTATATTTCGTAGCTATAAGCAGGCTCGGGGAGAGTGATTCGCAATTAAGGGCCCAACTCGACGCGCTCTACATGCAAATATTGTCAACCTTGACCCTCCCGACTCTAACTAACATATTTGCGAATCGGCCCTCCACCGATCTACGAAAACCCTTACAAGGAACGGAAACCTTACTTTCTTCTCTGGCGGACAGTTTTACCAGAGGATCGCCTTCTGCTCTTCTGGGGGCCTTGGAATGCTTAAGGCTGAGAAAATCGCATCGGCTTGCTATTAATAACGCATTCCTAAGAACGAGGACCGAAAAGTTGCTCTACGGTCTCATAGTCGCAGGTGGACGGCTCGTCAGTGTCATTCGGCCGCGCCGACATTCGCTGCATCCTAGCGACCTACAACTCATTTTCAATATGCTTTTCGAGTCTGGGGGGGTAAAAGCCGGCGGTGGTGAAAACTGGATCCCGCTATGTCTGCCGGCCTTCAATAACCGTGGCTACCTCTACATGTACGTCAGCTTCTTAGACGTCGACCCAGAGTCGGAAAGAGACCTAAGCGCCGCCGGCGAAGAGATTGCGGTCATCCTGATAAGCCCGGATAAGGAGAGCTTCTTCGCCCTGCAGCAGATGCGGGACGACGTGGTGGCTGAGCTAAGGAAGAAGGGACACGTCGATATCATCAAAGCCGCGGCGAAACAGGGACGGCCGAAGATGAACGAGATCGCCCCCGGAACCCACGTCAGCCACTTTTTATTCAAGTCGCGAGCCAACGTCCAATTCTGTATGCCGGCCCCCTTACCAATTTTTAATAGTCTCATTTCGCATCGGAGACTCATGTCACTCTATCACAACTTACATGCGACCATCCACGCGAAGCATACCCACGTGAAGGTACTACATTGTGTTGGCGAGGACACAACCTCGCTTGCGTGGATAACGCCGATTTTCGAATTTTACTGTGTGGCAGGGCCAAACGCTTCTCGAGCAGTTCTAACGCAAGGGGCAAACAAGATTATACAGTGGGCGAAACGCGAGGAAGAACGACTATTTATTATAGGCGGAGGTGTATTTTAAGTTACGAAGCTTTAGTACTATTTATAACAATGCCATTATTACACCACCGCTTGCAAGCCTGCTCGGCATTTAATCGACGATATGTGTCCCAAAACAGGATTGTCATAGTCCCTATGTGGTAACGCAATCATCCTTTCATGTCTGATCGATCACCTTGCTGGTAAATCAGAACTGAACTGTCTACCCCCATCACGAGCGATGCGGACCATATCTCCTAAGGCCAGGCTCGTGTATCAACGGGTGCTCTGAATTCCAGCGTCGGGTTTGCTGCTCGTTGTTATCCACAACCGTGGCCCGGGGACGAGGGTTCGGGTAAGCCATGATAGCAGCCTGCCCCCTCATATTTCATTCCGGACCTCTTCCGAGGAGGCCGTGGGGAATCAATGGGAGCCTAAGAGCTAGAGAGAGAAAGCGAGAACGCTTTGCTAACTCGGTGCAGTGCAAGTAGACGGCTATCCCGTCTGCGAGATATAAGAAACGTTGGGAATCCGTGTGTACTAAAAAGAGTTGAGGCTTTGGTGGTGCCATCTTCTAGACATGGCCGTATACGGCGTGGAGTTTATTAGGAGTTTTCGTATTGGGATGATGAGAGAAAGGAACTGATCGACGGTTGTTGTAGGTTGTCAAAGTTTAGAATGCCCCTCTTCTTGAGTTGATAGAGTGGGAGCATTTCTACGGTGCCTAACACACCCTCTTTACTTGTAACTGTCATCTGTAAGAGGGTAGGTATGATTTTAACTCTGTGTATAGGGGGCGGCTACCAGACAGCCAACCCATCTTAGCCCCTTACCTGATTGTTATTCGAACGGTCGTCTTAGATGGCAAGATCCTTGTACTTACGCGGTGCACGACATACCTTTCCGATATGACAGATATCAGGCGATTGACTTGTAAACTTGCTGTATCTAGCTTCCAGCCGCGTTAGTCTACTCTGAGCTTAGGAGTTCATTTGTTTATAATTCTCATTCAAATAAGGCTTTGGCCTATGCCTTATTGTGAATGTCGTCTCATTCTAGAGTAGCTAGAATAGCATTGGCCATAGATCTTACATATAATTTGACACGCTGCCAAGTAACTTACGAGGCTGACGATAAGAATGGCGAATACAAACACTTCATATGATGCGACGACAGTATAACTTATACGTGATTATTACCATATAACTGAATACAGCGGGAATTCATCTAAGTTCATATCGCCTCTACTACTCCCTCGCCAAACTTGACATACCCTACTTCAGGGAGCCGTCAGAATCTACCATGGATTATACCAAGTTGACTGGCTCATGCGTAATGACCCGACTTAGCTACAGCAAAAGGCACCAAAACAGAATCCGTGCAAGCCTCGCAGGCGACGGTCCAAAACTTTGCACCAAAACCTGGCTTGTTAAGATTTGTTGAAGCGGAATCCAACGAATGCCGAGATCATTGCTGTAACCGTATACGCCTCATCTCCCTCTTAAGCTCCGCGATTCCTCTTCGCATATACTCGTACCGCCGTTTTAGCGTCTTTTACCCACTTGAGAAGCTTTGCTTGCATACGTCGCCTTAAGGTTGCTCGCTTACGCTTCCCTCGACTTGAGCGCCTGCGACTAGCAATGAATTGCTTACTGTTGGTTTTCTTATGGCCGACATCTGGGCCTGCTTTATGTTCTTTCCCGTAGTTCGAACTACCTTTGTCCGATTCCGTGTCCGATGACCTTGACAATAGGTAACGAAGATTTGACAAGTGCCCCTTGAAGGCATGACGGTGTCCCGCGTCTGAGCTGAGACGGGTCTCCATCGATCTCACATCATATGTGAGATTACTTTGGCGGTCTCCAGGGATCAAAGGATACACCGTTCTGTTGGAATCGGCTGCGTCAAGGGTACTACTAGCAGATGAGCACCTGTTCTGCGTTGGTTGCAATGGGGTTTCGCGAGCCGGTAACGCTACCGGGATTGAGCTGGGCGTGTAGCTAAATAAGTCCCGCGGCCGTCGGCTTGACATATCTGCTACAATGCTGGATGCAGAAGCATCTGCATTCCGGCGGATTGTCTCATGTGGAGGAGTACGAAGATTTATGCTTCTGGAAGATCTTAATTTCAGCTTGTTATGAGCGCGTCCTCGATCACCTGAATTAGGTATGTAGCCCTCGAGTTTTGATGTTAGGGTACTGGGAGAACCGGGTCTATCGGTACCCGTTTCGAACGGTCTCTTATCGGAAGAGACTGTAGCCCCTGAATCGTTAGACATTTTCATCCTTAACCTCAACTTTGGGGCATTTTTCTGCAGGGCTGAAATTTGATCGTATTCAGGCATCGATACCCAGTCTTCGGCCCCTCTACCCCTTAATAGCCGAGGTGCGGAAGATTGAGGAAACTTGAACGGAGAGAGGACTTCGGTAAAGTCGCATTCGTTGCTAGAAGTACTCTGTATGCTCGGTGCTGGTAGTGACACATAATCAGGATCACCAGGTAAAGACGGTAGTGCCTTCATCAGTTGAGGGATGCTATTCTTCAGCTTCAGTTGGCGGGCAGGTGAGATGGGTTTTGGTGAAACGATGGGCGTGGTGGAACAGGATGGCGGGATGTGCGGGTACCCTTCGTTGTCCTCTCTCGGCAGGCTGCTGGTGCTTATCCTGGGAACAGCCCTGCTTCTCTTGTGGTTAGATCTCTGCCTTGAAGCTGCCCCTGATGCCTGCGTCATTGAAATTGGGATGATAATATTCCCTCCAATGTGATCGCTTTTGTTGCCTGTGCCTTCTGTGACCGTTGAGGATTTGTCGTCGCCGGCGCCGGCATCGTGTTTGGCGTCATCGAGAATCGCTCTTGTAGTCCCATCCAGTACTGTATTCGCCTTCTTATGTTGTGAGCTGTCGCGACCCATTGTGACAGATTCATATCGGCCATCAAGCAATGTATTGTGCTGAGTAGTGTCTTTCGGAAGGCCCTGGATAGGCTCAGAAAATGAACGTCGCTCGGCAGCATTATCTGATGGACTTCCCGTGCTTTTTTGTCTCATCTTGTCAGTAGTGTCATCCTGCCCTGCGCTTTCTTGTAGGATCTCGTCCTGTGTATCGTCTCTCAATATCACCCCTTGCTCGCTTCGAACTGAAGGAGTCTCCCCTCCTTGAACCTGGACCTTCCTCTCTGGTGACGATTTCTTAGTCTTTGGCGTTGCTGTCGTACGGTAGTCTGTGTACCTATAGGTGGGGGCATCTTTTGACTCGAGGTCAAGGCTCGGATTGAACGTGTCCATAGAGTCTCTGCCTGCCTGCGATGGTAAAAGATCAATGTCACTTCCTCTCGCAAATTTTCTACTGGCATCTGGCGTATCAAATGTGGCCGATCTCGATTCAGAGCGAACTGAGCCGGTTCGGCAACGCGACGGAGGCCGGTATTGTGTAGCCTGAGGACTTTCAACATGAGGTGTGCTACCGAGACGTGGAGTTCGGCCTTCATGCTTAAAGAACGCCGAATCCCCCTCTCTAAATGCAGCATCAAGGCTGTCGTCAGACTCTTGTAGGACCATCGGTCGTGAACAATTTGTTACACGAGTAGGAATCGGAGCTAGAGGATGAACTGGGGTTGCGGTACGAGTTGGAGCACTCTCAAACCCTTCTGTATAGTCGTAATATCGTGGCGGAGCAGCAGAGAGGCCACTTGGGCCGGCCCTTGGTGCAGAGGGTATCCGATGGTACATATTCACAATAGACGTGAGGCTTGACGTTCTCGAACTCTCCAGCCTTTCGTGGTAAGGGGCACTCCAAGATGCCATCGAGGCCGCGGAAAGGGTTCGGAGAGAAAGGGGTCCCGGTAATCCGTGAGGCTGGCCTGGTGGCGGCAACGAAGCGGTAGAAAGATTAGCATCTGCTCGTAGACCCAGCGGGGGAGGTCTACGCGGCATCGGGGGGTACGCGGCTTTATACGGCCGATGACCAGTCCTCTACAATATGTTAGAGCAGATACCTCCTATGTATGAGTGCACATAAAGTTCCAAAAGCTTACGTATGACACTCGATCTATCTCCACCATTCGGCTATAATCAACTCGTCCATTCTCGGTGAGCGCCGGTGAAGCTGGGCGGACTCCGGGTCTCTTCAAGCGAGTTGGATATGGGAAGGGTGACCGGGGACGTTGAAGCGGACCGCCGCTTGCTTGACTTTGTAAGGTAGCCGTCGATCTGTGATGGGAAAGGTGACGTGACCCGCAGGTGGTCATGGAGTACGACCGTAGTCCGATATCTTCTGAGGAGGTCGGCGTTAATGTGCTCGTTCCCGACTTATGACTTTCCGACCCATACATGGAGATTATCTCGGAAGCGGTGTCTCTGCGGGGAATTGGCTTGTTATTGTTGGTTCGACGATGCAAATCCTCGATAGAAGGGCGTGGTGATTGGGCTATCGGCTTGATGCTGAAGATCCCGATGTCTCCTGTCTCGGTCGTGGTTTTCAACATGCTCTCTAGAGCACCGGGGGAAGGTAACAAGACGGAATTCTCGTTGACACTTCGGAGAGGTTTGTGTAGTGGACGGATAGAGGTAGGACCATGACCTGGCCGTCCGTGAGAAGAATAACTGCTACGAAGAGTGCCATGGCTTGCGCTATGCCTGGGCAGGCGATGGTGCTCCATTAGACAAGACAGAACAATGGGAGACGACGAGTCACTATAACATGAAAAAATAAAGTAATTGGGTTGGGTGCTGAATTAAAAGAGCCTGGATGACTAGCCCTAGAACGACGTCGAGCCAAGACTCAGATAAATGCTTCGACGGTTCGGAAAGTCGCCAGGCAAGGCTGGATACTGCAGACGAAGAGATATACAACGACTGCGGAATTACAAATACGCATAGGTTATTGGCTCAGTACCTAGGTAGGCGGCATTGGCTGATTGTTGGCTGTCACGAGGCCGTTCATGTTGAGGGGAAGGTTGAATGGTTTGGACGAAAGAATAGGGGAGAGAAGCCAGTAGCGATTTTAGCAGACTTGCTATTAGATGGAAGTCACGATCTCATCGTAACATCTTTTCCCTTCTCTTTCTAAGTTCAGAAAGCTTCCAAGGTTCTATTCCCACCTGTCTGGTATCGAGCTATCAGGCACGTTCGCACCTACCTCACTCCGTATACCAAGTATGGTCACGCGGTATGCCTGCACAACGAAGGGTTCCATGGCTTACACTCAGCATGGTGGAATAATTCAACGTGGTTATTAGTATTATTTGCATTCCAACTTTGAAGAAAACAGATGACGAAAATTGTAAGTTTACAGAGGAGGTAGATATCTCCTAAGATCGCCACAGAGCCTAGAAGTAACGGCATCTTGATGATCTTGATGTTCTCCAAATAACACAATAATGTGAACTGAATTGACAATGCTACCAAGATTAATTTCGGCTTCGTAAAAAAGAGCTACTTGGTATAATAGTTCTGTGTAGTGATTGTGATGAGGAGTCCTAGGTGCATTATGCATTATGTACTATGCATTTCGCATTTTGAGCCTCCGCCTCAGGCCGAACTGCAATTTACATAAATGAATATTCCGTATGGAGAGTTCATTAATATCCCTATATCCCTTACCTCAGTGTGGGTGCAGGTTTATCGCATAAAATGCCGTGAAAAACACACCCCCTGAATCGAAACAATCCTACGTAAGGCAGAAATCCAGGACCCGGGTCATCTAATAGAGTCCCTTGGTGATCACCTAAAAGACTAGCCTAATTGGGATAGTTGCAGCCCACAGCATGCAGCAAGTTTGAT